>JAOTOM010005085.1:612500-910662 GCA_034440615.1 Ashinkailepas kermadecensis
CAGGCGGGCCGCGTGGTCGGGCACGCCGCGGGCCATGGTAGCATTGACCACGACGGCACCCGCCCGGCTGACCCGTGGCTGGACCGCCGGGCGAGTCCATCCACCCGTGGCTGGACCGTCGGGCGAGTCCATCCACCCGAGGCTGGAACGTCGGGCGAGTCCATCCACCCGTGGCTGGACCGTCGGCGAGTCCATCCACCCGTGGCTGGACCGTCGGGCGAGTCCATCCACCCGAGGCTGGACCGTCGGGCGAGTCCATCCACCCGAGGCTGGACCGTCGTGCGAGTCCATCCACCCGTGGCTGGACCGTCGGCGAGTCCATCCACCCGTGGCTGGACCGTCGGGCGAGTCCATCCACCCGATTCAGACACCGCCTGATTCAGAAATAGGGAAACTTCAGGAATATGCTGTATGCTCGTGAAGTTTACCAATTTTCCAGGCGGGATCGAAACCCACCAACAAAGCTTCAGGTGTGTCAGGTCCCCAGGGAGCCCAGCGTCCGCGCCGCTTCAGGTGTGTCAGGTCCCCAGGGAGCCCAGCGTCCGCGATGCTCCAGGTGAGAGTGGCCGGAGTGAGGACTAGCCCGACCGGCTGGCACGGCTGTGCTCGGGATTAATTGCCCTCTCCGCTGTTGTTGGGCGCCGCAGTGGAAATAGACGTCGGCAGCCCAGTTGGACTGTGTGATATAACCAGACTGCTTTCAATTAAATGAAGACACGGCTCAGAGAAGCAATTGGAATTTATGCGTCTAACGTTAAAAGGAAGACGACTACAATCCATTTAAGGCTGTACTCGCATTAATCGTCAGAGTGGTGTAGGGAAAGACCATGCGCAATTTTAATGCTATATATATATATATATATATATATATATATATATATATATATATATATATATATATATATATATATATATATATTTATATATATATTATATATATGTATATATATATATATATATATATATATATATATATATATAGGTATATTTTTTTTTTTTTTTTTTATATTTGATATATATATATATATATATATATATATATATATATATATATGTATATATATATATATATATATATATATATATATATATATATATATTCTGACCGGCGTGGTGGCGACCGGGCGTTATGATCTGGAATAGGTGATATTTGAAAACTGTACATTTTAATGTAATTTGTGCATGCGCAATTTCAGCAGTGTGTGTTGTTTTATCAAGGGTTACCAGCATACAAAACATTCGAATAAGGTGCGGGGTGGGAGGGGTTGAGATCCAGCGATTTTGAAACGATGGTAGTAGTTTGGGCCCTCTCCACAGGTGAATAGTTTGGTCCCTCACACAGTACTGACGCCACACGCTGGCACAGTGGTGACGCCACACGCTGGCACACTACTGACGCCACACGCTGGCACACAGTGCTGACGCCACACGCTGGCACAGTGCTGACGCCACACGCTGGCACACAGTGCTGACGCCACACGCTGGCATACAGTGCTGACGCCACACGCTGGCACACAGTGCTGACGCCACACGCTGGCACAGTGCTGACACCACACGCTGGCACAGTGCTGACACCACACGCTGGCACAGTGCTGACGCCACACGCTGGCACAGTGATGGCGCCACACGCTGGCACAGTGCTGACGCCACACGCTGGCACACAGTGCTGACGCCACACGCTGGCACACAGTGCTGACACCACACGCTGGCACACAGTGCTGACGCCACACGCTGGCACAGTGATGACGCCACACGCTGGCACAATGCTGACGCCACACGCTGGCACACAGTGCTGACGCCACACGCTGGCACACAGTGCTGACACCACACGCTGGCACACAGTACTGACGCCACACGCTGGCACAGTGATGACGCCACACGCTGGCACAGTGATGACGCCACACGCTGGCACACAGTGCTGACGCCACACGCTGGCACACAGTGCTGACGCCACACGCTGGCACACAGTGCTGACGCCACACGCTGGCACACAGTGCTGACGCCACACGCTGGCACACAGTGCTGACGCCACACGCTGGCACACAGTGCTGACGCCACACGCTGGCACACAGTGCTGACGCCACACGCTGACACACAGTGATGACGCCACACGCTGGCACAGTGGTGACGCCACACGCTGGCACACAGTGCTGACGCCACACGCTGGCACACAGTGCTGACGCCACACGCTGGCACACAGTGCTGACGCCACACGCTGGCACACAGTGCTGACGCCACACGCTGGCACACGGTGCTGACGCCACACGCTGGCACAGTGCTGACGCCACACGCTGGCACACAGTGCTGACGCCACACGCTGGCACACAGTGCTGACGCCACACGCTGGCACACAGTGCTGACGCCACACGCTGGCACAGTGATGACGCCACACGCTGGCACAGTGGTGACGCCACACGCTGGCACACAGTGCTGACGCCACACGCTGGCACACAGTGCTGACGCCACACGCTGGCACACAGTGCTGACGCCACACGCTGGCACAGTGCTGACGCCACACGCTGGCACACAGTGCTGACGCCACACGCTGGCACACAGTGCTGACGCCACACGCTGGCACACAGTACTGACGCCACACGCTGGCACAGTGCTGACGCCACACGCTGGCACACAGTGCTGACGCCACACGCTGGCACAGTGCTGACGCCACACGCTGGCACAGTGCTGACGCCACACGCTGGCACACAGTGCTGACGCCACACGCTGGCACAGTGCTGACGCCACACGCTGGCACACAGTGCTGACGCCACACGCTGGCACACAGTGCTGACGCCACACGCTGGCACACAGTGCTGACGCCACACGCTGGCACACAGTGCTGACGCCACACGCTGGCCCACAGTGCTGACGCCACACGCTGGCACAGTGCTGACGCCACACGCTGGCACACAGTGGTGACGTCACACGCTGGCACACGGTGCTGACGCCACACGCTGGCACAGTGCTGACGCCACACGCTGGCACACAGTGGTGACGTCACACGCTGGCAGACAGTGCTGACGCCACACGCTGGCACACAGTGCTGACGCCACACGCTGGCACACAGTGCTGACGCCACACGCTGGCACACAGTGCTGACGCCACACGCTGGCACACAGTGGTGACGTCACACGCTGGCAGACAGTGCTGACGCCACACGCTGGCACACAGTGCTGACGTCACACGCTGGCAGACAGTGCTGACGCCACACGCTGGCACACAGTGCTGACGCCACACGCTGACACACAGTGCTGACGCCACACGCTGGCACACAGTGCTGACGCCACACGCTGGCACACAGTGCTGACGCCACACGCTGGCACACAGTGCTGACGCCACACGCTGGCACACAGTGCTGACGCCACACGCTGGCACACAGTGCTGACGCCACACGCTGGCACACAGTGCTGACGCCACACGCTGGCACACAGTGCTGACGCCACACGCTGGCACACAGTGCTGACGCCACACGCTGGCACACAGTGCTGACGCCACACGCTGGCACAGTGGTGACGCCACACGCTGGCACACAGTGGTGACGCCACACGCTGGCACACAGTGGTGACGCCACACGCTGGCACACAGTGGTGACGCCACACGCTGGCACACAGTGCTGACGCCACACGCTGGCACACAGTGCTGACGCCACACGCTGGCACACAGTGCTGACGCCACACGCTGGCACACAGTGCTGACGCCACACGCTGGCCAACCGAAAAACAAACATATTTCATGAGTATTCAGGCTCATTTTAAGGAACTGATATTCCTGACGGAGGTTCCGCAGAACTAGCAATTCCTGTGCACGGACGTTTTTTCCAGCAGCATGTCTAACCTTCCGTAAATGTTTTACTCCTGGAAACATCATACTGACATTGTCCAATTCGTAGAACGATGTGAACAGATCCTTCTGGCGCTAGCTGATCATTTCCCCTGACTTCTGGCGCTGGCTGATCATCTCCCCTGACTTCTGGCGCTGGCTGATCATTTTCCCCTGACTTCTGGCGCTGGCTGATCATTTTCCCTGACTTCTGGCGCTGGCTGATCCTTTCCCCTGACTTCTGGCGCTGGCTGATCATTTCCCCCTGACTTCTGGCGCTGGCTGATCATTTTCCCTGGCTCGTTGGCGGCACCCCTGGCAGCACAGCATCGTACGCTTTATATTGCCGACTTACTTGCACCATGTATTCGAACGCCCCGAAAAAAAACCCGGCAAGTTTTGGGTTTTGAGTACGGTTAAAGTGCCAAAGTCTCCACCTTGCGTGCGCGATTCATCCAGGCACGGAACGCGATCTTTAAATCGTGCCTCAAACACTCATACCTAAAAAGAAATTATATTGTATCAAAATCAAATTTCACTTTTGCCACTTTTCCCAGATGTTCATTCACTGCTCATCTCTTGGTTTAATATGGATGATGTACTGGGTTGACCATGCAATTCGTGATATTGAACGTGTTCGTTCACTGTATAAGCATGGTATTCATGTTCAACATTTTCTTCAACTGAGTGCGTCTGCGTAAGATCGATGGACAGCAAATATGGCGTAATATTTGCATGAGATCGCCTGCTTTATCATGCTCCTCAGTCACCTTGTTTGCACCACAAGCCTGTCTCTTGTCGCCGTACATTTAAGTTGTGGTCAATCGGCTGTTTCTACTTGTGCCTGCCTATGGATCACAGCAATACTCGCGCCATAGAAGAGCCATGACAAAGGCCCTTACTTCTGATGCCCTGGTCCTGCTGACCCGTGCTAGCAGGAAACACAATAGCCCAGTTGTTCTGGGAGGATAGAAGATCGTGCGACAACCATGCTGGAGTACCTCAACAGTGGCTTATTACTAGATGCACACAAATGCCTCGTGTTGTTGGTGTGTTCAGAATCTGAGCAGGGGAGATAATGGTACACACTTCAATTTTCGAGGAGTGACAGTTTCGATGTCCATCGGAAGACGAGACCGACACCCAAACATGGAACGTCATGTGCTGCAACCGAGCGGCCTCTGCACCTGTTGTCGGTATCCAACCATATGCAGGGGCAAATGTTATTCTACTGTGAACCTGGCAAATATGTTGAGAGCGTTTTCAAAATTGCGATTTACCAATTCACGGCGGCTGTTGCCTTGTGGGTGAACACTCGTTATTTTCGTGTTTTTGATGTCGATAATTCTACATTTTTTGGCAATTAGTTGAATCCTAAGATTGGCTGTATTGTCAGTATGGTGTTTCGGGGAGCCGAAGTGAAAGAAGAGTTCCCTTATAAGCACAGAAGCGACTGTGCTAGCTTTCTTTCTCATACCAGGTAGTGGGAACACCTCTACTCGCTGCGTGAAATTGTTGCAGGACGCTATAAAGTGTTTGCTACCATTACTTGTCAGGAAATCGGTCATGAAATATGATGACAGTTTTCCACTGTACGGACGAATACACCTCATCCTTTGAGCCATCCCGTAGCAATGCTGCGAATTGTGCCTGTTGCAACTGGTGCGTTGCACGATAGATCGACCAATGCACTTCATCCCATACATTTTAATTGAGACCAATACTTGTTCATAGGGTAGTCTTTGGCTCTGAATACGGCGGTGCAAATTTCAGCACTATTCGGCCAAAGGTTTTTGAATTATAGCCTCCGGAATTTTTTAGGTTAAATAATATGGGTTGGTTTGACGATGGATATCACATCAATAAGAAGCGGAAAGGGTGGCGAATTATATATATATATATATATATATATATATATATATATATATATATCAGAAGAAAAAGGATCCACTGAAACATTCCTGAAATAAAATATCAATATTTCCTACATTTGACCTCGCGACCTCATGACTTCGTAACATCATCACCTCCCGTGACCCCTACCCCATCAAAATTGACAAATTTGACGGCGAAAATAACCAAACACAAAATAAAAACTTTCATACAACTATCCGATATGGCCGACCGCTCTTCATGACTGCGATTTTGCGTTTTCCGGGTGAGACGGAAATGATTGGAAAACGTTTTTCTAAGAAAAACATACATACCTTTCAAATGTAGATCTTATAGTTTCCCTTAAATAAATCATTACGAATTTGATGGTCACTTATCACCGACAGGTCACCCATGGTTTTGTTTTGCGCAATTGCGCTTCGGAACAACTGATGTGCATTCAATAACTTTTTTTATTTTTTTTATTTTATGGGGTGAAGTGCATTGGTCAATCTGTCGTGGAACGCACCAAGCAGTAAACGTGCATGAAAGACGACATTTGGGTATGCAATGGACACAACCAGCCAGTGTCGATGTTTTGAGGTCATCTTCGAGAAGCCAATGCATTTCCTAAGATCAAACAAAGTTAGTTACCTCTGTCGACTTTGTATTACCTAATACCACCGCACACATGAACGGGCGCCGTCTCGGGGAAGAACTTTTTGCACTCCGCTAAGGTTTTCCGCGGATAGCGAAAAAACGGCGCGTGGTAGTGCGCCGAACTTTGCCCCACCTTTTCCCACATCAATTTTGCATGTTGAGTGAAAATTGTGAGGTCAGGTCATTCACGGTCACCGAGATAATTAAGGTGAAGTAAGGTCACCTCCAAAAAGTTCAACCAGTCATGTTTTAAATGGTTAAGATGCTACATGACCAATGCGGTCGATGCGCCCTAAAGCCCAGTCGATGCGCCCTAAAGCCCAACGAGTTAAGATATTTGAATAGAACCTTCAGCGTTTACTTATCTGTACGGATGCAACAAAACGCACCATAAGAATTTGTATTTTTCCGTCTTTTCATGACTGTTTTGCATATTTGCCTCTTGGGGTTTAAATAGAAGTTTCTAGCTTAGCTAAGCCATTTGTATGACGCTAATTTTACTTAAAACAATGTTTCTTAGTGTGTTTTATCCGATAGAAAAAGACAAAGAAAAAACATATTCCAATATAAAAGATTGGGTCTGCGAATATTTTGGGACCATGGTCCATTTCGCCTTCCTTTTCTGAGTCAAAATCAGTTCTGTTTTCAAAATCTTCTCCAAAATGGACTCCCCAGAGCCATGTACATGACGTCAATCAGGTCAGCATAAACCCCGCTAGTGGCGTCACTTTTTGAGGGGACACATTTTTGGGGGGTGATTCCTAGTTCTACTCGTCGCGCTCTTTCCGATGACACCTCTTTCGTTTTCGTGCGACGCTTAGTTTGGAGATTAGAGAGGGTATATAATGACCCCCGAGATGGGGTGTGAGGTATATAGTATCACACCCCTAGTATGAGTATATGACGACACATAGATCATCGACTGGGAGAGGGAGACGATCTCCGAGCCTCCTATAACACTCACCATGTCAGACGATCACATCAGAGGAAATCTCCATACCCCTCTCAGCATTCCAGTGTGCCCAGTGCACACACAGGCCGTTGAGAGAGCGGTTCAGTTGGTCACCGAAATGTCTCAGAAAGCGACTGGCGTGGAGACCAGAAACGACTACATAAGTGTGATACTTCGCGGAATAGGAGCGACTTTTCGAGTCCCTTCCGATAGGGATCTGACTACATCAGATCTTGCTGCTGATGGTGTGGACAATTGGCATGAAACGTACGACGTGTCCTATTGTACGATGCGAACGTGCCGTATCGCAATGTATAACTTCAATAGTGCGGAATGGAGGTAAAAGTACAATAGTACGCCATAGTCCACTCACTGTTCATAATCACGAGTAATGGTATTGGGTAATAGTGCTGCAAATATGGAGCTGTCCGGCCAGTCAACACAAAGCCAAGCCTTACATTCATAGATACACACTAAAACTATTCTTCCGTTGATGTTAGTAATCTAGGCTGTCATTTGTGTTATCATGCAGCGTAGGGTGATACTCTTACCAGCTCATAATATTTGCGTACATATTTTGCGTCTGAAGATACCTCGAACTTCACAGGCCAAATGGTATGTAAATAGGTGTCGTGAATTTTGCATGGAGTCTTGACGAGGCTTGCTCTGTGAGAATGTTCGGCGGTGTTTTACTTTGAGCCAAACTTGGAACGGCAGTTTTACAGCGAAATAAAGCCGGAATGATTCTGAATCATGTTCCGTGTAAGCATTTCACTCAAGGATGGTTTAAGGTAAGAATAAGTCGTTATAGGTAGCTAGCCTTATTTGACCTTAGAAAGGTCACTGACCTTTCGAAAATGACTTCGAAACATTGGAGCTGGCTGATTGTCCATTGCATACCCAAACGTCCTCTTTCGTGCACATTTACCTTCCTACAGCTGCCAATGCACGCTGTTTTGCGTAAACATGGCTCTGCATGCCTTCAAAGATCACGTCCTAGCTTGGTGACCTGACACGACCTGGCCCACTATGCTTCTTCGAAGCACGCGAAAATGATGTTTTATCAGGTATGCAACTTTGAGCGCGCTATCCCTCGACGTTTTCTCGTGGTCCTAGACAAAAAATATACAGAAAACGGCGAGGGACAGAGGCGCAGTCAAGGGGTGGGAGGTCGGAGGCCCGGTCACCCCTCCCTAGCAGCGAAAAATACACATCAAACGAGTAATTTGGATATTTGAACGACGCAACACCCTAATTTTCGGTGCGCTTTGCGCTCCCGAACCTTTCTTTGTTTCGTTAAGTTTTCTTTTCGTCGGACCCCCTCAGGAAAATCCTGGCTGCGCCACTGTGGGTCAACCACCCCGATGTGAGCGAACATTCAACGGTATCCGCCATATTTTGTAACCAACTGGCCAATTGCGTTCGTAGTATCACAAATAAGGTAGAGAGTGTCTTGCTGATCAAAAGAAAACATGCAGACTGTGCTGTTTCAACGTATAGTTTTCAATTTAGTCAATATTTGTCAAAGGTAACCAATAGATGACAACATTTCCGACCATTAATCTATAAATAGGCCAGAGGCATCAAGTATTCATGAGTTAATTTGCGTTTGATGGGGGTTTCGGTTTTTTCGAGCATGCTCCGTTATAATTTCACCCATGATTCATCGGTTTCAGAACATATCCCTTCGACGACACGCCCACCTGTGCGTCGACGCCGGGACACTGAGCTTCCGGTGTCAGTACTTGCCACATGCAACGTCTTCGACGAACGGGGGCTGCTCTGTTACACTCCAAATAATGCATCCTTGACAGGTCTCAATCGCGGCAAGTGGCACCAGGCAAGGCAAACGTTTTGGAGCACAGGCTCCTAGCCACTAATCAGGCTCCTTCCGAAATGGTTGGATCACTATTTTGTTACCACTGGATGTAGCTCAGCAGCCAGTCAGCTGCCGATTCCTGGCGACAGCGGCCCTCTCACTGTGCCGGGCAGACCGCGCCGGCAGTCTCCTGTAACCGTGACAGCGGCCCTCTCACTGTGCCGGGCAGACCGCGCCGGCAGTCTCCTGCAACCGTGACAGCGGCCCTCTCACTGTGCCGGGCAGACCGCGCCGGCAGTCTCCTGTAACCGTGACAGCGGCCCTCTGACTGTGCCTGGCAGACCGCGCCGGCAGTCTCCTGTAACCGTGACAGCGGCCCTCTCACTGTGCCGGGCAGACCGCGCCGGCAGTCTCCTGTAACCGTGACAGCGGCCCTCTGACTGTGCCTGGCAGACCGCGCCGGCAGTCTCCTGTAACCGTGACAGCGGCCCTCTGACTGTGCCGGGCAGACCGCGCCGGCAGTCTCCTGTAACCGTGACAGCGGCCCTCTCACTGTGCCTGGCAGACCGCGCCGGCAGTCTCCTGTAACCGTGACAGCGGCCCTCTGACTGTGCCGGGCAGACCGCGCCGGCAGTCTCCTGTAACCGTGACAGCGGCCCTCTGACTGTGCCGGGCAGACCGCGCCGGCAGTCTCCTGTAACCGTGACAGCGGCCCTCTGACTGTGCCGGGCAGACCGCGCCGGCAGTCTCCTGTAACCGTGACAGCGGCCCTCTGACTGTGCCTGGCAGACCGCGCCGGCAGTCTCCTGTAACCGTGACAGCGGCCCTCTGACTGTGCCTGGCAGACCGCGCCGGCAGTCTCCTGTAACCGTGACAGCGGCCCTCTCACTGTGCCGGGCAGACCGCGCCGGCAGTCTCCTTTAACCGTGACAGCGGCCCTCTCACTGTGCCTGGCAGACCGCGCCGGCAGTCTCCTGTAACCGTGACAGCGGCCCTCTGACTGTGCCGGGCAGACCGCGCCGGCAGTCTCCTGTAACCGTGACAGCGGCCCTCTGACTGTGCCTGGCAGACCGCGCCGGCAGTCTCCTGTAACCGTGACAGCGGCCCTCTCACTGTGCCGGGCAGACCGCGCCGGCAGTCTCCTGTAACCGTGACAGCGGCCCTCTGACTGTGCCGGGCAGACCGCGCCGGCAGTCTCCTGTAACCGTGACAGCGGCCCTCTGACTGTGCCGGGCAGACCGCGCCGGCAGTCTCCTGTAACCGTGACAGCGGCCCTCTGACTGTGCCGGGCAGACCGCGCCGGCAGTCTCCTGTAACCGTGACAGCGGCCCTCTGACTGTGCCGGGCAGACCGCGCCGGCAGTCTCCTGTAACCGTGACAGCGGCCCTCTGACTGTGCCGGGCAGACCGCGCCGGCAGTCTCCTGTAACCGTGACAGCGGCCCTCTCACTGTGCCGGGCAGACCGCGCCGGCAGTCTCCTGTAACCGTGACAGCGGCCCTCTGACTGTGCCGGGCAGACCGCGCCGGCAGTCTCCTGTAACCGTGACAGCGGCCCTCTGACTGTGCCGGGCAGACCGCGCCGGCAGTCTCCTGTAACCGTGACAGCGGCCCTCTCACTGTGCCGGGCAGACCGCGCCGGCAGTCTCCTGTAACCGTGACAGCGGCCCTCTCACTGTGCCGGGCAGACCGCGCCGGCAGTCTCCTGCAACCGTTACTCATAGTCATACGTCATACAGTGTTCAGACTCAATAAGAGCCTCATACAGGTTCAGTATGTAAAGGGAAGATACCACAAGCCTGGACAAAATCACCCAAACCAATACCATATCCAAAATTCCACAAAAAAACATCCACCAACATCCCACACACCCATCAATACCTATCTACATTATCTATCCAGCCATATTGAATCGAACTCGCATAAAACACTAATGGATCGAGTGCCCCACCAATAATTTTCAAACTCCACCCATGCCTGCTTAAAAGGGCCTGTACCATGTGCACCTACTTAGCATAAATTTCATCCCATCCACCAATAACTATAACTCAAAAACAAGATTTCCTGCCTAAACAATTTGTCCACCCTATTTTGAAATATATTAAGTTTGGGACTCCCAAAAACATAGCAGACAGTCTATTCTATTAATCAATCACCCTTTGACTGAATGCCTGTTGTTGCTTAACTGTCCTACACCTCGACTTTTCCAACCTGAATTGATGCTTCCTGGGACTCTAAATAGAAGGGCATCATTCAGATTGACCTGATTTAGTCCTTCAACGATTTTATACATTTCATTGATATCACTCCTTAATCTTCTATACTTGAGTGAATACATATATAATGCCATAAACCTTTCTCCATATTTAAGTTACCTGGTCCACTGATGAGTCTAGTGACTGCGCTGCACTCTTCCTAGCATATCCATATCTTTTTCTAATTAGTGGCTCCATGTCTGTACATAATATTCCAAGTGAGGTCATATATAAGCTAATCACAGTTTTGCATGACTTCCTTGCTCTTATATCTCGCACTCCTATAAATGATTCCCAGCATTCTGATTGCCCTGTTCCTTCCTGAACTACATGTTTTGCTGCTTTAAAGTCACTTTAAATTAACACCCCTATTTCCTCATTTTTTTCTCTTCAATAACATCCAGTTCCCTATCTTCTATTGTATATCTGAAAGGCTCGCCTCCAGACCCCCAGATGCATAGCCTTACACTTTTCATAGTTGAAAAACATCTGCCATTGATCAGCCCACTTTTCTAGGTTCTTCATTTCTAGCTGATTATTACTAGACTGATCACCACTATTAGCCCCTCCTATCAGCTTGATGTCATCAGCAAATTTTGCTCCAAATCAGGTTATCTGGGGGCAGGGGCACGGCCCCGTTGACCCACCCTCTGGATCCGCCACTGCTGTTATATACATGTGAGCCAATGAACTGGGCATGTTGAAGTCAACTTTATGAGCATGGTGCCCCCTCCCTCTGAATGAATACTGCTATCAAGGTGACCTAAAATCATGATATACTGAAGTCACACTGGCGTTGTTTTCAACCTGCGAGGGTTATGTGTTTCCATTTTGGTCATCACCGCCCGCCAGTAGTTCTCAGAGCAATGCCCCCCCTCTACAGCCACTAAGCCAGTGGCGGACCACTTGTCTTCGACTAGCACGCCACAACTTAGCCCCTTCTTAGTGTGCAACGTTGCCACGGAAATTGTCAGCCACGTAGGTAGTCACGTATGACAGAGAGTTACCCTGGCATAACGGTCCTCTTGAATGCGTAGTGTAGGCAATAAGCCATCACAGCTGTCTTGGTGGTCACATATAACAGAGAGTTTCTCTGGCACGTCGGTCCACCGGTATGCGTAGTGCAGGCAATAAGGCATCACAGCTGTCTTGGTGGTCACATATAACAGAGAGTTTCTCTGGCACGTCGGTCCACCGGTATGCGTAGTGCAGGCAATAAGGCATCACAGCTGTCTTGGTGGTCACATATAACAGAGAGTTTCTCAGGCACGTCGGTCCACCGGTATGCGTAGTGCAGGCAATAAGGCATCACAGCTGTCTTGGTGGTCACATATAACAGAGAGTTTTTCTTCGGTCCACCGGTATGCGTAGTGCAGGCAATAAGGCATCACAGCTGTCTTGGTGGTCACATATAACAGAGAGTTTCTCAGGCACGTCGGTCCACCGGTATGCGTAGTGCAGGCAATAAGGCATCACAGCTCTCTTGGTGGTCACATATAACAGAGAGTGTCTCTGGACTCGGTCCACCGGTATGCGTAGTGCAGGCAATAAGGCATCACAGCTGTCTTGGTGGTCACATATAACAGAGAGTGTCTCTGGCACGTCGGTCCACCGGTATGTGTAGTGCAGGCAATGAGGCATCACTTCCGCGTAGACACGCATGACAGAGAGTTGCCCTGGCAGGCCGGTGCCCCTGTGTGTGCCCTGTGTGTGCCCTGTGTAGGCAATGAGGCATCACACAACTTGCCACCGCCCCTGCCCGAGGGGGGGGGGGGGGCACCACACTATGTCATCCAATTGATGTAGCTACACGTGGCAGGATGGCGGGCAGACCGTGCGCTCCTGCAGTGGGCACTCGCATTCGGGAAGTTGGCAATCCGACGTTGTTGTCGATGGCCTATTTCGAGGACTGTCGTACACCATGCATAGAAACGTGTCACCGTCCGCGCCGGGCCGTTCATGAAAACTGAATTGTGCCGCGGCGGCACGGTACTCCGCTCCACGGCGGCGCGGTACTCCGCCCCACGGCGGCACGGTACTCCGCTCCACGGCGGCGCGGTGCTCCGCTCCACGACGGCGCGGTACTCCGCTCCACGGCGGCGCGGTACTCCGCTCCACGGCAGCGCGGTACTCCGCTCCACGGCGGCGCGGTACTCCGCTCCACGGCGGCGCGGTACTGTGCTCGCGAGAACGTTGGCAATGACGGGCTGGCTTACCTTTCGAGGCTGGGCTCCTTCACTTTACGAGCGCCCATAACTCGCCGTGTCGCCGCGGTCATATCGCGTCCCATATTGGCCGTTTGGCTTATGAGACAGACAGCGGGCCGGCTTGATGTAAATGCGCGCCAGTGCCAGGTAAATGGAATCAGCGCATTGGCCGCCCGGTGGTGGAGGACGAGCTGGTGCCCTGTGCCATTGGCCGACCGGTGGTGGAGGACGAGCTGGTGCCCTGTGCCATTGGCCGACCGGTGGTGGAGGACGAGCTGGTGCCCTGTGTCATTGGCCGACCGGTGGTGGAGGACGAGCTGGTGCCCTGTGCCATTGGCCGACCGGTGGTGGAGGACGAGCTGGTGCCCTGTGCCATTGGCCGACCGGTGGTGGAGGACGAGCTGGTGCCCTGTGCCATTGGCCGACCGGTGGTGGAGGACGAGCTGGTGCCCTGTGTCATTGGCCGACCGGTGGTGGAGGACGAGCTGGTGCCCCGTGCCATTGGCCGACCGGTGGTGGAGGACGAGCTGGTGCCCTGTGCCATTGGCCGACCGGTGGTGGAGGACGAGCTGGTGCCCTGTGCGCAATTGGTCGCAAACTGCCGATGACAGCTCACTTATTGACTCATCCGTTTGTATTTCCTCGTAGTGTCGTAGATCAAGACTGGGTTTAGTTGGGTCCAGACTGGGTGCAGTTGGATCAAAACTGGGTGCAGTAGGATCCAGGCTGGGTGCAGTCGGATCAAAACTGGGTGCAGTATGATCCAGACTGGATGCAGTCGGATCCAGATTGGGTGCAGCAGGATTTAGACTTGGTGGAATAGGATCCAGACTTTGTGGAATATGATCTATAACACAGGCCAACACCAAATTTATTGTCTAAGTTTTTTTTAGCTGATTTAGGACAATTTTGATGTGCTGCATCCAAAAATCACATTGGTTTTGCTCAATCAGGTCAACTTTTGAGCTATGGCCACATGTTGTTTCTTACGTTTTTGTTTACATGTACGGGTATTTTCGCTTTATGTGATGCAAAATTATTTTTATTTCTTTAAATAACGAACTCTGAAGAGTTTACATGCGCCAATTTATGACTAATTGGTATTTCTATTGTACAGTTTCATTATTTTATTCATTCATATTCATTTCATTCATTTCATTCATTTCATTCATTTCATTCATTTCATTCATTTCATTCATTTCATTCATTTCAGTTCATTTCGTTCATTTCATTCATTCATTCCTTCATTCATATATCCATGTATTCATTTCATTCATTCATTTCATTCATTAATTTATTCATATCCGTTCATTCATTTCATTCATATTTATTCATATCCATTCATTCATTCATTCATTCATTCATTCATATTCATTATTTTACAGTTTCATAAAGCGTGCTTACCATGCTTATTTTGGTATTAAACTTGGTGACCAGGATAAAGCTTGGGCGCCACACATGGTATGCAAGACATGCACCGAGTATCTGCGTCAGTGGACCAAGGGCAAGAAGAGTTGTCTGAAGTTTGGAATTCCCATGGTTTGGAGGGAGCCGACAAACCATGGCACTGACTGCTACTTCTGCGCTATTGATGTGACTGGGATCAACAGAAAGAACCGGAGCACCCTCAAGTATCCTCATCTTCAATCAGCACGTCGTCCTGTAGCTCATTATGATGAAATTCCAGTACCTGTCTTTGGAGAACTTCCTGACATAAGTGACGAAGATTCCTCCAGTGTTCAAGAAGATGAAGAAGAAGAAGTGGTTCTTGACGATGATGCTCCACATCCTTTTTCCCAAAAGGAGCTAAATGATCTAGTTCGCGATCTCAGCTCGTCAAAGTCCTCTGCCGAACTGTTGGCATCCAGATTGAAGGAAAAAAACCTCCTCTCTGATAGTGCTCGCATCACCTTCTACCGCAACAGGCATCAAGAGTACCTCCGTTTTTTATCTGAAGAGAAGGACTTGGTGTGCTGTACATATATTGAGCAGCTTCTGCACAAGCTTGGAGTGCCACAGTACGAACCGAAAGATTGGAGACTGTTCATTGACAGCAGCAAGCGATCGCTGAAATGTGTTCTGCTTCACAACGGCAACCAGTTTGCCTCTGTACCCCTCGCTCACTCGACTACACTGAAGGAGAAGTATGAAGCGGTGAAGTATGTGCTGGAGAAAATTCGTTATGATCAGCATGAGTGGTTTATTTGTGTTGACCTGAAGATGGTGAACTTTTTGTTGGGACAACAGTTCGGGTTCACCAAGTACCCATGCTTTCTGTGCATGTGGGATAGTAGGGACACAGCTCAGCATTACATGAAGAAGGACTGGCCTGTGCGGGAGGAATTGGTGCCTTGCAGAGCAAGGAACGTCATCAACAACCCTCTGGTGAACAGAGACAGGATACTCTTCCCACCGCTGCACATCAAGCTCGGCTTGATCAAGCAGTTCACCAAAGCGGACAAGGATGGTGGCTGCTTCACTTACTTGTGCCAGGCTTTTCCAGGATTGACCATGGAGAAGTTGAAAGCTGGCATCTTTGACGGTCCTAAAATCCGTCAGCTCATCAGAGATCCAGAGTTTGAAAACGCAATGAACGAAGTGGAACTGGAAGCGTGGAAGGCGTTCGTTCTGGTCGTGAAGAACTTTCTTGGCAACAACAAGTCCAGGAACTACACAGAACTTGTCACCAATATGCTGAATGCTTTCAGAAACCTCGGATGCAACATGAGCATCAAAATGCATTACTTATTCTCACATATGGATCGGTTTCCTGAGAATCTGGGATCAATGAGCGACGAGCAGGGGGGAGAGGTTCCATCAGGACATGAAAGAGATGGAGACCAGGTATCAGGGACGCTGGGATGCAGTCATGATGGCTGATTACTGTTGGACTCTGAAGAGAGACATCCCTGCCGCTGAGCATTCTTGGGGTTCGAATAAACGGAAGTGCAAGCCCTGAATTTTGAACAATGATGACGTAACATGCAACTTACATGTATTTACCTTTATCAATGTCTACTATTCAATTTACAGTAATCGATGTTTATAATATTTAATTAATAAATTGTGTTAGAAAACATTTTTTTTCTCTTAAAAACCTATTTCGGATGATAAATATTAACAAAAATCAACCGATAATGTCACAAAAATGTAATTGATTTAGTCAGAAGATCGGATTTTTACAAATCAACTTAGCACAAAAACCCGACCTGATCGAGAGAAACGGATGTCATTTTCGGATTCATCGGTGCAAAGTTGTCCTAAATCAGTTGAAAAAACAGACAACTTACAAAAAAAAATGTGTAACCCAGTGTAACCCAGTGTAACCCAGTGTAACCCAGTGTAACCCAGTGTAATCAGTGTCATCGGATCCAGACTGGGTGCAGTCTGATTCAGACTGGGCGGCCGAGTTCCGTGTGCAGTTCTGTGATGGCTGCAAGTTATCCTATCACGTTTTGTTCTGGCGCTGGGCCTTTACAGCGTATGCCGACTGTAACAAGTTGATCACATGACGTCACGGGCAGCCGTGTTGGTTGACAGGCCGTGATCTCTGCAGCTGGCCATCTGGTACATGACGGCGCAAGGTCGGACTGGCATCACCATGCTGTCCATTCCTGCAGTGGCGCCGTGCCACTTGACCAAACGAACGAAAGGGAGATTTTGCTCTGTCAAAGATCGATGCTCGTACGGATTCTCCCGTGTCAGGTACCCTGGGCTATGTTGCGGCAAAATCTGACAAGGAAAGAAGGAATACTGCGTGTTTTTCTTCGTCCGGAAGTTAATGTATATATGTATATTAAATATGTATATATATATATATATATATATATATATATATATATATATATATATATATATATATATATATATATATATATATATATATATATTGGTGTGCAATAAATCTAATTGCCAATGCAGCTATATATATCATAAGATCACCATTAGGACTATATTATCGGAGCTGAACGTTTCGTTGCATTGTGTAACATCCTCATGAGCAGAAAACAGTAAAGCAAAGGCGATACAAGAACACAGAGTTACATATCATTCATACAGTGACTTGAAAACATACGGATGCAAGACGAAGCACGATCGGTTTCATGTATCACTCCGTCACGCCAGCTAAAACCTATTGTATGATTTTTAACGGAAAAGATGATGCCATAGTATTTAAGCTGAGGCGCTGTTTCTGTATGTGCAGAGACTTCATAATACGGGGATCCAGGATCGAATTACAACGGGACAAGATTGAAAAGTCGTGAATAGAGAAAGTGTGCATCGCACACAAATGAGTGCCCCCTGACTGGCGACAGATCGGGGTTGCAGAGGACACGTTCAGTACGGTCTAATCTTCCTAAATGTTGTTGTTGTACCCCACAGTATAGATTACGCAGGGTATTTCCCACGTACGATTCCTCACATGAGGCACAATTGAAGCGATATACTACTGAGGAGAAACATCATTTAGGAATCCTGTCCATAGGTATATCTGGAAATGGAGCATATTGTGAAATAATTCACTAAGATGATTTTTGTGTCCATGTAATGGTAAATGTTTCACAGTAATCGAATAAGTTCACAATTCGTACTATCACACCGCTGTACGCCCTGACGATGGTAGAGTAGACATCCTACAACATTCCTAAATGTTGCTTATCCTCATTAGTTTATATATGTATTTATAGATATATATATATATATATATATATATATATATATATATATATATATATATATATATATATATATATATATATATATATATATATATATTTTTATATATATATATATATATATATTGCCCATGGTTGTAATTATTGAAATGTATTTTAAGTAGAACTGGAAGAAGGCATATTTAACTGCAATTTCACCCGCTGAACCGAACACCCACTTCGTCTTTTCCATGAGCGTATCATGTCTGCCTTCTCTCCAATGTCTGGAGACGGACGCAGAAGCGTTCTTGAGCTGCAGCATGCATGTGGCACTTCAGCCATGCTGAGTCATAATCTCAGCTCCTCAACGACATGCGAAAAAGTGGCCGTCACCTCTTCACACGTGGCTGGCACCTCTTCACACGTGGCCGTCACCTCTTCACACGTGGCTGGCAATGAACAACGTACTCATCATGTCATCGGTGACGCCGGCGCCATCCTACAGCAACGCCCGCCCCTGTGCCTGCTCGCTGCTGGCAGTCGGTTCTGCCAGCAGTTCTGCTGGATGGGTGCGCTGCTTTTGGACTGTGCTGTCAGAGTTCTGGCCCTGACCTCTGCTTTGTTTACAGTTCACCATCAATCGACAGACGGGGGTCATCCGACTGGTGACCCGAAGGTTTGAGTTCACCCAGGAGGATTACCAGTTCATGGTGGTGGCGCGCGACACCCACAACCAGAACAGCACCGCCAACGTGCGCGTCCACGTCATAGGTCAGTGGCAGCCGCCCAGGCGACTCGATTAGGCATAGGGTTGTGAGGGTCGTGTGATAGGTTCGAAGCTAGAATATTTGCATGTGTGACAACAGCCAGGTTTATTTATGGCGGTATTGTGGGTCTTGTTGCAGCGTCTGTTCGGCATTACATGTCACCTGGTGCCTTCAGCTGGCCTGTGACTTAAGAACAGTGCAGGTAAAGTTCGTCTGTTGGTCAGTGCTCAAATTGTATCAAATATGTCATCACTGCTATGGAGCCGTGGTAGGCTCCGCTTTAGTACTTTTCAAAATTGCATAGTATAGTTAAATTCACTCCAATAATGTGGATTGAAAATATACCTCTTTTCAACACTTTCTTTTTGCATTGATAGATATTGATAGTAATAACATGATGTCTACAACACAATTATTAAAACACACAGGTGAAACACCCATTACTTACAGTCCTCCAGGAATCAAGGAAGCAGCACAATTAAGACTAGGTATGTAGATACCAAGCTTTGAATCATTCAGTATTCGATAATTTGCAAAATGTTGCATCATGTATTTAATAAACACACCATACCACTACCAGATTCCGATATCCTAATTCATCTGTGTCTTGCACAATAATGCCAAATTTGCCTATTTTTCAGGCACGCACCTAGGTACTTGGGGAATGGTCACATATTTGTACTCTACCATATATGAAATGTAGGACACAACACGGAAAGATATCAGAAATGGATACTGAGAATAGCTATAGAGATGACAAAATAGTACAAAAACAGCAAATATTACACATGTAGTGCATTTATTACGCGATAAATTACAACCCATGCCAAATAGACTGCCTTAATATTGCTTCCTACGTCGCTTTCGTCTTCAATCTTCACTCTGATTTTAACTTATTTCGTTGCAACCATGAACTGCCTTGATAGACGAAAGCATCATGCAACCATTGATGATTACCATGCACAGCAATAAAGTCGTAAAAGCACCAAATACTACCAGGTACACCAAGTCCCAAAGTAAGCTAGAAACGCATTACCATTATTAAATAAGGATGGCTCAAAAGGTGTCATACAAACAGCTACACGAATGCGACCATGGACTGGGATGTAGTACAATTATATACAGCGAATCTTATGGACAGTTTTGCTATGGAATACGGTTGCTTGTACATAAATTGAAGTTTCTTAGGTTTGATGTGAGTCAATGTATTTTCAAGTACTATTCTGACAAGCTGCATTAACTTTGTAGAATTACCTTTCCTGTCCTTTATCTCACGACGTCTCGTACTGATTAACATCACAAATTAAATTCGAAGCTTTGTAGGGGGTTGTTATTGTTTGGACGTTAATGGCGCACTAATAACATCCTGGAAGGAATTAGGTTGGCACAGATTCGGAATGTTTAAGCTTCATAACTCAAAAGGAAAATAACTGGTCTGTGAAACGATGGCCGACCCTTATATGAATCGTTTTCAATCATTGAAGCTTATATGCGTAAAGCATTTCAGAGTGAGATGTTTTAAATACACTTTCCTGAGTTATATTCGACAAATACGCTTACATTATATCATTCACTTCGCATTGCCTATCGTTTTAAGTTAAATGGGCCCAAAAAAAGAAGCGCTCCAAAACTAATATTTGCTTTTCAGGAACCCAATTCATGAAGCAAACCTGGAATGGTGGTGGCATTAATTCATGAATTAATGGAAGGTGCTTATGTTATTGGGCCTTTGGTCTCATCAATTTATCCGATGGGATGCTGTCCCAAAATCCAAGGTTGGTTTTGCTGTGTATGCGTTCACTAATGATTCAGTACGTTATTTTTATTTTCGGTGCTCTACAGTTAACACCAAATTGTCTTAATATCAAGGAGTGTAATATGGAGGAAAAAAACGGAGCAGCAACCGGTCGTGCGGCAGGCAGTCCGAGCATGAAGTATGGATTTTATCGTCCAGCGTACAATATGATGTTTGAAGAATGAATATATAATTTTTTACTGTGGATATATTGGTAGAATAATGACCATCCTCCATGTTGCGTACAGCATGTTACAGATTGGTCGAAGATGAATGAATCAAACATTGTTTACGGTGGCAATTTTGCTGTTGCCAATTTTGCTGTCTTTGGATTAGGAAGGCTGGTAGTTTTAGGCTGTGAGTTTTAAGAGATGCACAGTTTTATATTTGTATACTAACTATGGACGCCTGTCAATATAAAACAATTCCTTCTATAGAGAATGCTTGCTTTCCCCTTGCATTGCCATTAAACACATCTAAAGAAGGCATGTACATTGCTGATACAACCATGCACAAGAAGCAATGCTATTGATACATCATCGTAATACAATGTGCTACAATGCTAGTCGGATGCCATGTATATTACTTTAACATTTTAGCCTGGTCCTAGCCGTATTCTAAATATATGGCCAAAAGAACTGGCTTTTTTTTCTTTTTCTTTTTTTAATTGCAGTTGCAAATCCTGTCATGAGCATGTTTGAGCTATCAATCACTGGTAATTAACCATTGGTAATCCGTGTTTCAGCATTCAGCATGCAAAAAGTCCTCGAAATACTGAAGGATTATATGAAATTGTTAAACTTGTAGGACAAAATTGCTGGCTTGAATGTTGGAATAGGCCTCACAAGATGCATGGTGATTATAATTGAGTTTTTTTTTAAAGTTTGTACTGATCAATAGCATTGAACCCGTTGAAAGGCCGGTATATATCCTAAGACCGATCAAAAAGCCGGCCGGTTCTGACCGGGCTTTCGGTGCTAATATTTGCCACCCCTAGTCGGCACGCTGATAAGCTGCCGGCGGAGGTGCCCCGACCGACTTGGTCGGGTCTGAAGCGGCCGCCCGCGCCCCCGGCCGTCTGTGGCCCTGATCTGACGGTGTTTGCTGGAGTGGGGCGGGCGGCTGCCGACCGCCAGGTGGCGCTGACTCGTTACTGGGCGGGCCGCTCATCCTGCCGCGCCATCACCGGCGCACTACTCCGGCTGATTGGACGTGACAGTTGGCGTCTTGATGGATGGACGATGTGGCGGGAGACGCGTCCGCCTCACCAGCGGACTCGGCCCCTCGCCATGTTGGGCGCTGGTCGCCCGGTCGTCCAGCAGTCAGCTGATCGGCCGCCCATCAGCTGACTGAAGCTGTGGTCAGCCAACAGTCCTCAACACAGTGAAGGCGACTCTAGGTGGAGAACGAGCCATCGTAAATTTGGCAGCTGGAACGACGGCAATTTTCATAGCTGCAACACCAGTTTTCTATCTTTTTATGCTGTCTAACCTGCTTCATTGCACAACGTTTACACTTGAGCTGGTAACATCAGCTGGGCAACTTGCATTAGGTTCCCCGATAATGTTTCCAGGTGCATGCTTTTCAGATGCGAACCAGTAGCAACAAATTCATATATTGAAGGCGTATCGGATGATCTTCATACGTAGTATTTCAATGTATGATTAAAACATTATTTCATAATTTGCTTACGTTTCGGTATGCTGCGTTTTCCAACGACAAATAGGCGTGGAAAAGGACACCGAAACGTTGGGTATCTATCGGAGAATGTTTTACTTATCAACTTAAATACTGCATACGAACTTCATTCTACACTGATTCAAACTGTTTCGCCGTTCAACAATATGTACCGTAGCGTCGCACGCCGCGGAAACCGCCGGGTTGTCACCGCTGAACGCTCGTTAGTTGCCAGTGATGTCGCGACACCAGGCACAGCCGGCACGTTGGACGTCAGTGTGACGGCCGCTAGCTGCCAGTGATGTCGCGACACCAGGCACAGCCGGCGCGTTGGACGTCAGTGTGACGGCCGCTAGTTGCCAGTGATGTCGCGACACCAGGCACAGCCGGCACGTTGGACGTCAGTGTGACGGCCGCTAGCTGCCAGTGATGTCGCGACACCAGGCACAGCCGGCACGTTGGACGTCAGTGTGACGGTCACTAGTTGCCAGTGATGTCGCGACACCAGGCACAGCCGGCACGTTGGACGTCAGTGTGACGGTCACTAGTTGCCAGTGATGTCGCGACACCAGGCACAGCCGGCACGTTGGACGTCAGTGTGACGGCCGCTAGCTGCCAGTGATGTCGCGACACCAGGCACAGTCGGCACGTTGGACGTCAGTGTGACGGCCGCTAGCTGCCAGTGATGTCGCGACACCAGGCACAGTCGGCACGTTGGACGTCAGTGTGACGGCCGCTAGCTGCCAGTGATGTCGCGACACCAGGCACAGCCGGCGCGTTGGACGTCAGTGTGACGGCCGCTAGCTGCCAGTGATGTCGCGACACCAGGCACAGTCGGCACGTTGGACGTCAGTGTGACGGCCGCTAGTTGCTAGTGATGTCGCGACACCAGGCACAGCCGGCACGTTGGACGTCAGTGTGACGGCCGCTAGCTGCCAGTGATGTCGCGACACCAGGCACAGTCGGCACGTTAGACGTCAGTGTGACGGCGGCTAGCTGCCAGTGATGTCGCGACACCAGGCACAGTCGGCACGTTGGACGTCAGTGTGACGGCCGCTAGCTGCCAGTGATGTCGCGACACCAGGCACAGCCGGCACGTTGGACGTCAGTGTGACGGCCACTAGCTGCCAGTGATGTCGCGACACCAGGCACAGACGGCACGTTGGACGTCAGTGTGACGGCCACTAGCTGCCAGTGATGTCGCGACACCAGGCACAGCCGGCACGTTGGACGTCAGTGTGACGGCCGCTAGCTGCCAGTGATGTCGCGACACCAGGCACAGTCGGCACGTTGGACGTCAGTGTGACGGCCGCTAGCTGCCAGTGATGTCGCGACACCAGGCACAGTCGGCACGTTGGACGTCAGTGTGACGGCCGCTAGCTGCCAGTGATGTCGCGACACCAGGCACAGTCGGCACGTTGGACGTCGGTGTGACGGCCGCTCTCTTCCACAGACGTCAACAATAATCGTCCACAGTTTCCCGACTGTGAGGGATATCGACCTGAAGTGGAGGAGAACAAGCCAACCGGCACCCCGGTGCTTATGGTGAGCGAGGCGGTCAGCTACGCAGTTCTCGGCTGCCCGGCGGAGGGGAATTCTCCTACGCTGCGGGATACGACCATCACCTCAGTCTTGGGGGTGTGCATAACGAAACGATCAATCATTGGACGGAATGGAGCGCGTTATCCATGCGCGGTAGCATGCTGGCGAGGGCTATCAGTGGCTTCTGTCTTCGTGTAACCCTCGCCAGTTCGGCCGGAAAATCCACCGTCGCCGGGCAGGGAGGGCAGGAGCCTTTTGAAGTCCGCCGCACTAATCTTCGATCTACACAAGCTAGGATAACATGCCGTTACAAACACCGGTCGTGGATAGCCTGAAGCATACCTTGCATTTCATTTTGGCCGATAATGAGGTCACCAGAGGTCATATTAGGTCGATATACCAACCTCGAATTAAATCCCTGGAAAAGGAAGAGGCAGGGCTTGTTTCCTTTCGGCATTGCCGTTCAATACCTAACACATATAAATGTATTTCTATTGATCATAGGAGACAAACCTCAAGATAAGTAGGTCAGGTCGGATCGGAATCAGGCTTGAAACCCATCTTCTGAACTATGCATGCTAGAAACACAAGAGGAATGTCATTAGCAAGCCAATATAGTGTAGCACTATATCGCAGCTTATCTCTTCATTTTCGGTCATGCTGAGGTCTTCAAAGGTCAGAATAATTCCACCCAGTGGCATGCTCTTTATTTTTGGGGATGGCATGACAAATTTGAGGACACATGTCACGGGTTCTTTCAATAGAACCATTGAAGCGAAATATGTGCATATGCTTGATATCCGAAAATCCGAAAGTCAAGTCACGCCGTATGATCAGGTCAAGCAAGTTCAAGCTTGAACACATCGGTACATCACTTTTGAAGTATAGCAATTTTGTTCCAAGGATGACTGATATGACACTGAAACATCCTTGTGAGCTGTCCACCTTCCGACTTCATGACCTGTCCTTAGATCACGCTGGGATGACTCGCATGTCCATGCAAACGATCACTTCCGCCTTCTCATTAGTGTTAATTGGAAAGTAGTTCCCTAGAAAGGTCAACTCACGTCAAATATGGTGATCACTCGAGGTCAGGTCATCTCAGGGAATTGGTTGTCCATTGAAATTGACCTCACCTTATGTCAGTAACCAGCACGTTAATTACAATTTCGAGAGAGCAGAGTTGTTCACTTTTATGAAAAGCATAGTCATCAGAGTTTGGTGTTGATATGTTGCAGTTACTCCAAATGACAACACTTCACATACTTAGGAACATTGCTATATTTGACCCGTCACAGGTCAACGTCCTTCGACGACCGTCACCTGAAATTTGTGCGAGATATGCTAAATATATGTATGAACTGATTCAGAAAGCTTCGTGACTCTGCGTGTGCTTATTCGTCTCCGATCCTGGAAACACTTGAGGGGGGAGGTGACGATCGAAACCCCCCCCCGCCCTGGCCCGGCGAGATTTAATGTAGCATTTCCGAAACAAAATTAACAACTTATCCGATGCACCCTGTCTAAAATTGTTTTGTTAAAATTATAAATTAAAATTAAGTCTAAAGTTTTGACCTGACTAATATGTTGAAATACTCAAGTTAATAATATTAATTCCGGATGCACATTGACCCTGTTAGGCCGATTCTAGTCATTCAAGGCTGATAAGTGTCATGCTAAATTTGGAAAAGAAAAAAGGGAAACTTGTATGGTGAATCGACCAGTTTGTAGTGGTGGTAAGTTGATAATGATTTCTCGTCGTATTGCGTAGCGAAGCTTATCGTATCATGCATGTTAGCTATCATACATGGGGCGCTGTTGTCGTATTTTTCAGGTTGGAAGTTATCAGAAGTTGGGAGCGTCATTTGCCGGTCCACGGGTGCCACCTGTTGCTGTTATCAGAAGTTGGGAGCGTCATTTGCCGGTCCACGGGTGCCACCTGTTGCTGTTGGGAGCGTCATTTGCCGGTCCACGGGTGCCACCTGTTGCTGTTGGGAGCGTCATTTGCCGGTCCACGGGTGCCACCTGTTGCTGTTGGGAGCGTCATTTGCCGGTCCACGGCTGCCACCTGTTGCTGTTGGGAGCGTCATTTGCCGGTCCACGGGTGCCACCTGTTGCTGTTGGGAGCGTCATTTGCCGGTCCACGGGTGCCACCTGTTGCTGTTGGGAGCGTCATTTGCCGGTCCACGGGTGCCACCTGTTGCTGTTATCAGAAGTTGGGAGCGTCATTTGCCGGTCCACGGGTGCCACCTGTTGCTGTTGGGAGCGTCATTTGCCGGTCCACGGGTGCCACCTGTTGCTGTTGGGAGCGTCATTTGTCGGTCCACGGGTGCCACCTGTTGCTGTTGGGAGCGTCATTTGCCGGTCCACGGGTGCCACCTGTTGGGAGCGTCATTTGCCGGTCCACGGCTGCCACCTGTTGCTGTTGGGAGCGTCATTTGCCGGTCCACGGGTGCCACCTGTTGCTGTTGAATTGTGTCAGCTCCAGTGGGAATCGAGTGTGTTGCAACGTCATCCATTGGATGCCATTCAGAAGCGGCTGTGACGCTGCAGAGCGCTTGCTCTGCGTTGGTGCTTGCAAAATTCATGTTCTAACAACCAAAAGCAGCAACAAAGAAAACGGCCGTTCCAGCCGTTATGAAACCATTAGAACACTGAACTATTGTTAACAGTACTCTATTCAGAAAAGGACGCGGCAAGATTCTATCTCGTGCCGTAGGTTTTGAAACACATGACGCCAGCGACATTTTAAATGTTGTCAAATAACTTTACTGAAGACGACGAGCACCATTGTGTGACCTGACTGCTCTGTTTCTCCGTATTGGTCGCGTCTCTCCGTATTGGTCGCGTCTCTCCGTATTGGTCGCGTCTCTCCGTATTGGTCGCATCTCTCCGTATTGGTCGCATCTCTCCGTATTGGTCGCATCTCTCCGTATTGGTCGCGTCTCTCCGTATTGGTTGCATCTCTCCGTATTGGTCGCTTCTCCGTATTGGTCGCATCTCTCCGTATTGGTCGCGTTCTCCGTATTGGTCGCATCTCTCCGTATTGGTCGCGTCTCTCCGTATTGGTCGCATCTCTCCGTATTGGTCGCATCTCTCCGTATTGGTCGCATCTCTCCGTATTGGTCGCATCTCTCCGTATT
Organism: Ashinkailepas kermadecensis; assembly: GCA_034440615.1. Classification (NCBI taxonomy): domain Eukaryota; kingdom Metazoa; phylum Arthropoda; class Thecostraca; family Neolepadidae; genus Ashinkailepas; species Ashinkailepas kermadecensis. The sequence goes on from JAOTOM010005085.1 coordinate 639,658, forward strand.
GGTCGCATCTCTCCGTATTGGTCGCATCTCTCCGTATTGGTCGCGTCTCTCCGTATTGGTCGCATCTCTCCGTATTGGTCGCATCTCTCCGTATTGGTCGCATCTCTCCGTATTGGTCGCATCTCTCCGTATTGGTCGCATCTCTCCGTATTGGTCGCATCTCTCCGTATTGGTCGCATCTCTCCGTATTGGTCGCGTCTCTCCGTATTGGTCGCATCTCTCCGTATTGGTCGCATCTCTCCGTATTGGTCGCATCTCTCCGTATTGGTCGCATCTCTCCGTATTGGTCGCATCTCTCCGTATTGGTCGCGTCTCTCCGTATTGGTCGCGTCTCTCCGTATTGGTCGCATCTCTCCGTATTGGTCGCGTCTCTCCGTATTGGTCGCATCTCTCCGTATTGGTCGCGTCTCTCCGTATTGGTCGCATCTCTCCGTATTGGTCGCATCTCTCCGTATTGGTCGCATCTCTCCGTATTGGTCGCATCTTCCGTATTGGTCGCGTTCTCCGTATTGGTCGCGTTCTCCGTATTGGTCGCATCTCGTCGTATTGGTCGCGTCTCTCCGTATTGGTCGCATCTCTCCGTATTGGTGCGTCTCTCCGTATTGGTTTCGTTTGTGTTCCGTATTGGTCGCGTCTCTCCGTATTGGTGTTTGCATCTCTCCGTATTGGTCGCATCTCTCCGTATTGGTCGCATCTCTCCGTATTGGTCGCATCTCTCCGTATTGGTCGCGTCTCTCCGTATTGGTCGCATCTCTCCGTATTGGTCGCATCTCTCCGTATTGGTCGCATCTCTCCGTATTGGTCGCATCTCTCCGTATTGGTCGCATCTCTCCGTATTGGTCGCATCTCTCCGTATTGGTCGCATCTCTCCGTATTGGTCGCGTCTCTCCGTATTGGTCGCATCTCGCCTGTTCACCAGTGAGGCCACATGTGGGAGAGTGGTGCGCTGACAGGTGTCGCCCCACCTGTACCGAAGCCGAGGTCAGCTGGGTAAGCGTGACGACAAGATGTCTGTTTCTCACCATGTAGGCGTCCAGGCTGGCCATCACAATCAGGCAGGCGGCAGGCGCGTCTGACGGGTCACCTTTCACTCCACAGGAAGCTGTTCACGGACGCAAGGTAGACAGAGAGACAAATGTTGACGGTGGAATTGAGCCTCTTTAGTCGGGGAATCGACTGTGGACGGTAGCTTCCGCATGCTGAGCGAATGTACCGAACTAGTGGAGAGGGGGGGGGGGGGGGGGAGAGAGGCGCAGCAGCTGTCGAGTGTCTATCACCAGCCGGAATGTCGAGACGAGGTTCGCCCAAAAGTGGAGAATAGTGTTGAGTTCGGCGTTCACTGTGGGGGTTGTCATTATTAGACAAACTGCCCCAGTTGCGCAGTCGACCTTGAGCCGAACACGTGGAACTATGGAGGAAGTTGCTTTGTTTCGAACGGTATTCGTTTTTTGAGTGCCAGCTCGGTTCCTTTTCCTCGCAATTTGCCTACCCCCGTTACTCTGTATGACAGGAAGATTGGTTTTGGGGTACCCAATTTCACTTACCTAGTACTACTATCGTTAGTGTCACCCAATCAGCTTGCGAATCATTCCCACTACGACAGCAACAACAGTACGCGAGCAAATGGGTATAATCTCTGGGAGGGGCCTGGGGGACATGTACACCCAATATCTTGAAAGTGGCGATTTGTCCCCCTCAATTTATTTCGTGTCCCCTCCAAGCCTCAGCTACTAAGATAGCTGTGCATGATCGCCGCAAAATTATACTTAATAATTTATCAAGTGAAAATATCTATGAAAGAGGTTCACCAAAAATACTAGAGGAGGGTCTAGCCAATCAACGAGCTTCACAGGCTATCAGTCGTCGCAAAATCTCCGAGTGGTAAATCAGCAAACGTTTGAAATTTCTTCTAGACCATTCTTGAATAACCTGAACCTTGACCATCTTGACGGTATTTTCGCTTGGATGGAAAATTGCGCGTTGGGAGGTACCAAATTCGTATTATCGCAAGGCTTTATGCGTTTTAGGTTGCCTTCCCCTGCGCATATATCGATATGTCTTGAACAAACGTGACTCTCGGTGTCTTTGGGTATCTTCAAGACCATGGAGGGGCGTCAAGGGCAGTCTTAAGCACGTACGTCAAGTTAACGTATTCGTATTCGTATTCAGCAACGAGATGGCCAGAGACGTAATTGTATTGGTATTGGTATTCAGTGACGGGTTTATAATCGTTCGAATCAATTACCATAAATGCTTCTGCCTGTACTGAACATGCTGAAGGCAACTACATAGGTCTCACATGACTACTTTAATGGTTAAGTTTAAACACAAACCGGTTTCTTCGGTCGCCTCGCATTTTTTCGTTTTCACCCAAACCTGCCAAAATTTGCTATCAAGCGATGGCCTGTGGTGAACGTGTGTGCAACATTTCAAACTGGGACATGTCAAGGTGAAGCTGCAAGGAGTCGCTGTCCGATGAGTGTATTGACACCGGAGTCCCAGTTGGAGTCACTGTCCGGTTACCGTATTGTCACCGGAGGCCCAGTCGGAGTCACTGTCCAGTGACCGTATTGTCATCGGAGGCCCAGTTGGAGTCACTGTCCGGTTACCGTATTGTCACCGGAGGCCCAGTTGGAGTCACTGTCCGGTTACCGTATTGTCACCGGAGGCCCAGTTGGAGTCACTGTCCGATGACCGTATTGTCACCGGAGGCCCAGTCGGAGTCACTGTCCGGTGACCGTATTGTCACCGGAGGCCCAGTCGGAGTCACTGTCCGGTGACCGTATTGTCACCGGAGTCCCAGTTGGAGTCACTGTCCGATGACCGTATTGTCACCGGAGTCCCAGTTGGAGTCACTGTCCGGTTACCGTATTGTCACCGGAGGCCCAGTCGGAGTCACTGTCCGGTGACCGTATTGTCACCGGAGGCCCAGTCGGAGTCACCGTCCGCCGACTGTAATGTCGACAGCGTCTAATTGGCAATACCGTTGTGCGGCATGCTGCAGGCTTGGCGATGGTTAACTATGAATGAGGACCGTGCGGTGCGTTATTTGATTGTCTTTCATTCGCTCTGGCCTGTCACGCCTCCCTGGTACGTAATCTGTCACTGTCAAATGAGTGCAAACTTCCCACCTGTCACGACTCTGTTATGCGTCATGCCGCTCGGCATCGGGCATCTTGTTCCCGGAAGGCTTGAACAGTGTGCTGCAAGGTGCTGTGTGACGGGGCTCTTTGAAATGTTGCTGGTCAAGTTTGCCAAGACATTTAATCCATTTGTGTCACCCATTGGGACCACTATGCACTCTTCGTCTGGGGCCTCGTGTGGTGACTCCATGCTAGCAGCGATGTGCCCCCCTCCCCCGTCATGGCCGTGCCCCCAAGCAGTGGTCATTCCCCATTGCTTTAGCATTACTGGGGGAGGTCGAAGTGTGGTTGGTTCGGATGCTGGCCGCTCAGTCGCCAATGTGTTCAGCCCCCTCCCCCTCCCCCAGTGAACACTTATGACCGGTATCGTCGCGTATATTCTGAAGAGTATATTGCATTCGACGATCAGCCCCCTTCAATGTCATTTGACTACTACTACTCGGAGTGGACAAACAACCTTGTCTTGGATTGCTGCCACCCAAACCATTACTCTCCCCCACCCGAAGAAAATACCCTCTCCCTTTTTTCCGAAAGATCTGGTGCTCAGGCACTCTTTGAAATGGCTGCAAACGTATTACTCGATTCAAGGACAAATGTACGTAAGGACAAATGTACGTATGGCAGATGTACGTTAGCAAATGTACGTAAGCAAATGTACGTAAGCGCAGATGTACGTATGGCAATTGTACGTAAGCGCAGATGTACGTATGGCTAATGTGCGTAAGTGCAAATGTACGTATGACAAATGTACGTAAGCGCAAATGTACGTAAGCGCAAAAGTACGTATGCGCAAATGTACGTATGTGCAATTGTGCGTATGCGCAAATGTACGTCCATTCACGCATGCGTACCTTTGGGTTTACGTACATTTGATGAGGTACATATGTCATACGTACGTTTGCGGTAACCGGACAAATGTACGTAAGCAAATGTACGTAAGTGCAGATGTACGTATGGCAATTGTACGTAAGCGCAGGTGGACGTATGGCTAATGTACGTAAGCGCAAATGTACGTATGGAAAATGTACGTATGCGGAAATGTACGTAGGCGCAAAAGTACGTATGCGCAAATGTACGTAAGTGCAAATGTACGTAAGCGCAAAAGTACGTATGCGCAAAAGTGCGTATGCGCAAATGTACGCAAACGCAAAAGTACGTATGCGCAAATGTACGTAAGCGCAAAAGTACGTATGATTAAATGTACGTAAGCGCAAATGTACGTATGCGCAAATGTATGTATGCACAAGTGTACGTAAGCACAAATGTACGTAAGTGTACATGTAGGTATACGCAAGTGTACGTAAGCGCAAATGTACGTAAGCGCAAAAGTACGTAAGCACAAATGTGCGTAAACGCAAAAGTACGTAAGAGCAATTGTGCGTAAGCGCAAATGTACATAAGCGTAAATGTAAGTAAGCACAAAAGTACGTACGCGCAAATGTACCTGAGTGCAACAGTACGTAAACGTAAAAGAATGCAAGAGCTGATACGTACTGGTCTGACTTCCAGATTTCCGACTAGATGACGTCCCAGGCGCGGATGTGGGTGTACATTTTCAGGGTTTGTGCACAAACAAGCTATTACTAATCCAAAAACTTGTCGTATTAGGTAACTGAACCTACTCTGTTTGTTTATTGATATCATAAATTGGTCCAATCTACAGACTAAAAGCTTTCAGATCAACGTAATTAGTATGCTCTGACCCCGCCATTGGGATGTCATGACGATTACTTCCGCATCGCAACACGGAGTGCATATGTTGCCAGTGGGAATGAGGATGTTCCGTTGTCCCCACCCATCGTCTGACTTTTCCCAGGCTACGCCGCGGGTTCTGCCACCACAGTTACGCCTCTGGTCTTACCATCACAGAGTGAGGAGGTTCCGTTATCCCCACCTACCCACTGACTCTCCCCTGGCTACGGCTCTGGTCCTGTCACCATAGTTACGCCTCTGGTCTTACCACCACAGTTACGCCTCTGGTCTTACCACCACAATTACACCTCTGATCTTATCATCACAGTGAGGAGGTTGGGTTATCCCCACCCATCCATTGACGCTACCGCGGCTACGGCTCTGGTTCTGTCACCACAGTTACGCCTCTGGACATGTTACCACAGTTACGCCTCTGGATCTGTCACCACAGTTACGCCTCTGGACCTGTCACCACAGTTACGCCTCCGAATCTGTCACCACAGTTACGCCTCTGGACGTTTTTAAATCTACCTTTTTAATGTAGATATCATGGTTACCCTTAAAAACCATCACGAATTTCATGGTCACTCGTTACCGATAGGCCACCCGTGAGTTTATTTACACGTAGCGACGCACTTGTACTTCGGAACAACTGATGTGTATTGAATAACATCAAACATGGAAATAACGCAACCCGACCCTATTAAATCAGGTTCAAATACCTACATATTGCATCTGGCGCGGTAGGTAGGTACTTATAGCAAACACAAGGATCATTTTGTGTCAGCGATCAAGTGTTAGGCAGGTTTATCATTTTGTGCTGAAGAAGAAGCATTCCGTCTCTGTGGACTGCTGATGACTATGTGTTAAAGGCAAATAAATGCCGAGGTGTTTGTGTCGCGTATGTCTTCCCTCCCACCCCATCCATCCGTACTTCATACATATGTCCGTACTCCCCATCCGTACATAGCTCAATACTCTCCAGCCTGGTGGCGGTTCCGAGGGAGATAAAGGCGCCGGCGTTGATGCCGGCCGACAACAGAGGGGTTGACATCAGGAAGGAAACGACAAGCTTGGCAGAGCCGGAGTAGTATATGAATGTTTTCAAAAACGCCTTGTGGAAAGATGACGTGGTGATTTTTGTTTTCGACGTACATAAACGCTACAAACAATTTTAATAGTCGCTTACCCCGTTTACATGAGCAGCAAAACTTCAGAATACGATGCGATTAGGAAAACTTGCGAACATAATGCTCTTGTGAACGGGCTTTTGCGTCGCAAAACATACGAAAAACTTAACGCAAATTTACACTTGGGTAAGTGGAATTTTGCGATTAGCGCCAACCATGAACAAATAACGGCACGGCCTCAAGGATCATGACGCTTCTTGAAGCTATTCTTTGCTAACATTTTAGTAAATTTAGGGTAATTATGAAAAAAATAAACGTCTTGTTTTTAATTGTAATTGCAAGCCCAGTTATGAAACACAAAAATCAGACACGTAACAGCTGAAAGCGGAGCTGAGACGTGCCTGCCCCAACCGTGAGTTTTACTATTCGGCGGGTGTTCTAACTTGAGGATTTGTGAAAGAATTTGGGTTTTGCTGATTTATCTCTTGGATTGCGTAGTGAACCTGATTTACCCTTTTTATTTGACTATCTCACAGTCTGGAACAATTCACCATTACGTAGTCTGGAACCTATGCTATAAAACATAGTCTGGAAACAATGCACCATTGGATTCACGAAGAAAAAAGGTCTATGTTATCATCGACAACGTGTCATCGGCTACGTAAATCCTTCGAATTCAAAGATTCCCTATATATATCTGCCCAACAACCTCTAACTACTTGGATCATTGATAATTGATTGTGCCTGTGTACGCCGTTGCTCGAAGCAGGTGCGTCAGAAGCGCAAAATGCGCCAAATATTCGGCACTTTTCACCACATTGCGTCAGCCGTCAAATCGTAAAAAGCATATTAGCTGGCTGGCTCTTGTAAACGGGCCGCGCGATCGGAACTTTTGCGAATCGACCGGATCGGAAATTTCCGTTTACAGTTGACCCGCTCATGTAAACGGGGTAACTGTGTCTATTTTTATCGTCGCCATACAAAGCGAATAACAAAAAATGCTGTTGAAGTATCGGTAAGCCCCATTGAAAACGTGAGCATCCTCACATTCTCAGAGGGCTTTGCGTGTGAACTGTCCAATTTGATTTTTTCAAACTATTTTTTAATATCACCGATACTTTTTTTTCGCAATTAGCGTCAGAGGTGAAAAGAATGAAAGTATACACCGAATGGAAATTTGATGCACACAAAATGCAGAACTCTGGCAGGTTTAGAAGAGCAAAACATGCCAAAATGGACAAATATATAAAGTTCATCTTGCGGAAATGTTGGAAACTCAAAATTGGCTTTCCATCAAAGCAAATATGTTCCGTTGACTCCTGGTTACCTATACTTGTTCAGAAGTCTATGAAATATTCCATGTTCAAAGCCCTACAAGTTGCTGAATGCACATGCACTTTCAAAATTAACTCCTTAAACAACTTTTACAGATTACAAATAAATATCCTAGACCAAAGCGGTGTGCCAGAATGATTTCCTTCAGATGCCGTCTTAAAATCATCTGTCAGTTGATATTTTCTATCTCAAAAAGCCATTTCCGGAAATCCAAGCCGTTTGACCCTCTTTTATTACAAGATTTCATGTCTTACTAAGGGTTGCAGTCATCAGAATTCACACAAAAGGCCAGAAATCGTCCTATTTCATCCATCGCGCAAAAATACAATGTTTAAACTTTCCCATTTTCCCCCGAATTTCAGACCATATTTTGACAATTCCTGAGGTGCCGACGGTCGCAGATTTCAAGTTCACCCCCAAAATTCGGGTTCGTCGAACTTTCAAATGGACGCCATTTGTACCGATTTGGTTTTAAAGCCAAATCACCGCCGTTTGGATTGCTTTCGTTTTCATAACATATGTACCATTGTGCAGTGCAGTACAGTGCCCCATGCGCAATGTCCACATGCGCAGCGTCCCAAGAACGTGAATAATGAAGTCACATAAAGGTTGTGAAAATTATGTTTCCGGGCACAGCCTACATGCACCGTGACAGCAAAGAGTGGTTTGCAATATGTGTTCTACTGTACGTCTCTGCAGGTGGAAAGAAAGTATAATTGTACTTCTTGTCGTGATGTTAGCATGGTCGAATATGGTCAGACTGCATCGTTCTCATGTTTGCTAGTGTAGGATAGTCTTCTCTTTTTAGGCCAGTGATGTCTAGTAGAATCGCGCGCCGCGATACCCAGTCCAAAGTTCGGCGTTACGTTGCACTATATTTGTGCACTTAAAAGAAACGGGCGTGATAGTTGAAACAGCTCGCGCAAGCGTACAGATACAGAGTTTGGAGTCTTTCAGAAGGACAAACCGCTTTGCCGAAAGTACAAGTGCCGACAGATAATTTAGACACGCGACTGCCGGCACAGCCCACAGCGATCCGACGTGAAAGAGCGTTCAACCAGTTCTCTCGTCTCCAGCCAAACTGGCGTGCGGGAACCCTCAAGCCGTGTCTGCAACAGAGTTTCTATAAAATTGCACTTTTGGCTGTCCCGTAACTGTAAATGACGTAACCCCGTAAATGTATACCGTAAATATATACCGTAAATTTATACCGTAAATGTATACCGTAAATGTAGCGCCTCACGAGCTTGAGCCGGCTGGCGGCTCGCTGCCGGCCGTGCCGCGGCAGTGACCGGACGTAGGGTCGAAAGTCCAACTCTCGGCCGGCACCGTCGCCACAGCTGAGCCAGCGTTTTGGGGCTGGGCCGAGGCCGATGGCCGACACACGTGACGTGTACTTTCGTCACCCGTTAGCTGCACGGAGGGTTAGCGGCTTATGCAGACCCCCAAGGCAGTCGTCTCGGTGGGGACGAGTGGTCTAGGGGTAAGATGCTCGTCTCACAATCGAAAGGTTGTGGGTTCGAGTCTCACCTGTCGCTACTCTTCGCCCGCTACCAATCGGCGTGAGAGATTGGCGACGCTACATGACTCAACGGTCGACGTGTCGTAAAAACCAATAACCAACCGCAGTCGTCTCGGTGCAGCCAGGCGACGCGGTTCTGTAACGCTGTCGGCCACGCGTTCTAAATTAATAACCAATTTCGGCCTTATATTCAACGTTAGGAAATATCACGATTGTTCGTTGGCGCGGAACATTTTTATGTACGAGTTTTCTGTTGTTTGACTGTTGCCATTTATTCGCCGCTGCACAAATACAGATAGTGCAGAGAACTTTGGAGCTTTACGACCGGAGGGACGCGGACGCGAGATCCTACTAGACTATTACGTAACCGATATAGGAACTTTCCTACATGTCTAGCCCCGCCCACGGCGATTGGCCATTAGTCATTTCCATAATGACGTGTCGGCGGCCGCTGGCTATTTGCACACCGTCTAAGCTCACGCCTTGTTATATGACCATTGCAGTCTGTCGCTACTCCTCGCCGGCGTCTCACCTGTTGCTACTCTTCGCCCGCGTCTCACCTGTCGCTACTCTTCGCCCGCGTCTCACCTGTTGCTACTCTTCGCCGGCGTCTCACCTGTCGCTACTCTTCGCCCGCGTCTCACCTGTTGCTACTCTTCACCCGCGTCTCACCTGTCGCTACTCTTCGCCCGCGTCTCACCTGTCGCTACTCTTCGCCCGCGTCTCACCTGTCGCTACTCTTCGCCCGCGTCTCACCTGTCGCTACTCTTCGCCCGCGTCTCACCTGTCGCTACTCTTCGCCGGCGTCTCACCTGTTGCTACTCTTCGCCCGCGTCTCACCTGTTGCTACTCTTCACCCGCGTCTCACCTGTTGCTACTCTTCGCCCGCGTCTCACCTGTTGCTACTCTTCGCCCGCGTCTCACCTGTCGCTACTCTTCGCCCGCGTCTCACCTGTCGCTACTCTTCGCCCGCGTCTCACCTGTCGCTACTCTTCGCCCGCGTCTCACCTGTCGCTACTCTTCGCCCGCGTCTCACCTGTCGCTACTCTTCGCCCGCGTCTCACCTGCCGCTACTCTTCGCCGGCGTCTCACCTGTTGCTACTCTTCGCCCGCGTCTCACCTGTTGCTTCTCTTCGCCCGCGTCTCACCTGTCGCTACTCTTCGCCCGCGTCTCACCTGTCGCTACTCTTCGCCCGCGTCTCACCTGTCGCTACTCTTCGCCCGCGTCTCACCTGTTGCTACTCTTCGCCCGCGTCTCACCTGTCGCTACTCTTCGCCCGCGTCTCACCTGTTGCTACTCTTCGCCCGCGTCTCACCTGTCGCTACTCTTCGCCCGCGTCTCACCTGTTGCTACTCTTCGCCCGCGTCTCACCTGTTGCTACTCTTCGCCCGCGTCTCACCTGTCGCTACTCTTCGCCGGCGTCTCACCTGTCGCTACTCTTCGCCCGCGACCAATCGGCGTGGGAGATTGGCGACGCTATATGACTCAACGGTCGACGTGTCGTAAAACCAATAACCAACCATGACCATTGCAGTCGATGCGCCCTTTAAACCCAAGCTCACGCCTTCGCACAATATGGCCGACCGAGTTAGCGACTCAGATAGGGGGCGTAACCTACAGTTCATCGCTTATCTACTCCGGAAGCAGGGCTGCCGCTGGACGGCAACGCACAACACATGATAACAGCACATCCTGTCGTGGCAAGTCGGCAGTGGCTGGGTCAGTCACTCGACGTTATAGAATTACCTTTTTTAACGATGGTGGAAAACGGTATATTTATATCTAACTACGTTACAATAGCATTCAGTACGTGTTGTAAATAACCACCAGATATTCTGAAGTAAAATTACGTCGTTACACGGAAATAAGCTACGACCCTATGGTGATCATAAAATGTGCAACGCTTGTATAGGAAACTACAAGGGCTGCATTGCAGAGCTAAAATGTGAAGTTTAAAACCACGTTTTCATCATCTGACGTTTATTTTCTTGTTCTGTCCCATCGTTATTCTCTTTTGCACTGCTTAGTGCAGTGCAGTGATGTGCAATAATGTACAATATGCAGGGAGTGCCCAAAACGTCAACAATGAAACTATAGGAAGCTTGTGAAAATGTTAATCTTTTCCGGGACACACTATGTATGCCGTGACAAAAACGCGTGTGTTTGTATTGTGATAGGGAGTAGACTGTACGTCCATGTAAGTGATGCCTACAGGTAGAATGAAGTCATACTTGTACTACTTGTTGTGAGGCTAGCAAGGTTGAACATGGTAAGATGTTTCGATTACCAGACCACCAGATGTTCCGAAGTAAAATGACGTGTCACACGTAGATAAGTCGGTAATTGGTCACCTTGAACTTTGTGAAGTTTATTATGGCAAACTATAAGGCTTGCATCAATAGGTTTTAAATATTTTTTGGTAAGGAAACGTTTTATATCACTCGTTTTTATTTCATTGTTTGATCCCTGTAGTTGTTCAATGGGAGAACTTACCCGAAATCCGTCCGTTCCGAAAATAGAAAAGTCATAGAAAGCCATGTATAATGGACGTCTATATGGGATATTTAAAAACAAACCGCATTTGTAATTTTTATGTGGCAGCCAAATCATGCCCGTTTGTATTTCTGCCGTCAAATTTATCAATTTCAAGGGGCTAGGCCCTAGGGGTTACAGGTCCGGAAATCATGGGGTCACGAGGTCAAACGTGAGAAATGTTAATATTTTATCACGGATGTGTTTTCCTTAGTTATTTTTCTTCTGACAGATGTATGATATGTCACACTTCCTCTTCATTATCGATGAGATATCTATCGCCGATGATACCCTTGTTGTATGACCTCAAAATACTGCCGGAGGCTATAACTACGAAACCGTTAGTCGGATCGGGCTAAGACTTGTTCAGTAGTGTTCAAAGCATAAACCTATCCTGGACGCAAATTTTGATCCAAATACAAATTTGGTGGGTGTAAAATTTGAATATATCTGGTCGATCCGTCGTGGAACGCACCATATGCGCCCGGACAGCCATCGCATGCCTTGGTCTCGACAACTCATGCTGCTTGATGTCAATGGAGACTGAAAAATAAAAAGTAATGTAACCGTAGTATTGATCGGTGCATTGTACGCCAGTCCCCGTATGGTGGTTTCAAACATAAAATACATCACCCACACTACGCCCGAGCTAAACAGCTACGAAATTGTTAGTGATGACATGCTGAGGGGCGTGCCGGACCATAAAGGTCATCTGCGCCGCCTTTGAAGTGAATATGCTTTGCAAGGACTGTCGAGCAATTTTACTTTAAGGGCATACTTACATCATAGTATGTGTGCTAGCTCTAAGGTGCTGAGGGCGGGCAGGGAGACTATCTCACAGGTGTTCAGACGGTGTTGAGAAAGGTCAGTTTACTTTAATCTCTTCAAGATAATTTGTGTTTAGGGAGGGAGCTGGGAAAATGTAGTTGATTTTGTCAGGTCTGATGCGAATGTATATTTAGATGATTGATTTAAATGAACTCTGCATACGGATCATCTTCTGTTGAAGCGAGTTCCCTTGTTGGACAGAAAAGGCACGGTCTAAGTTTGCGAGGTAATTTGCAATTTGCATGGGTAATACATTTGTTTTCTTTATTTACCTTTTCTTGAAATCGCCAACAGGAAAGAGCCTAATGGCAAGCAAAATCACGATGAAGTGCTGCCGACATATGTTGTATCACAGCATTGGTTACGAGTTGGGTTCTGGATTAATCAGTAAATAGTACAGGTATGAGTTCTGATTCGGTCAGATTTAAGCAAAACTATAATTCACAAGCAGTGTGGAAAAGACACCATGTAATGCGCTGACTAAACGGAAACCTCTGTTCAAACTTTTCAAACAAAATACGACACATTTTGTTCGTTCCGAGCAACTTGCTGCCACCCTTTAGTCTTGCGGCAAGTAAACACAATAATTATACCATGCCTTTGGAAGACTACCCAGATCCGACTAGCAACCGATGCCTGTCCAGTGCTGATGCCGTTTCTTCGTTGATGCCGAGTACAATTTACTATAGGTGCTGGTCTCTGGGTTAATAATCCAATGTTACCAATGCCGTGATAATACCAATTGTTCGGTCGGGGCAAACTTCCGGAGGAAATTACAATGTTGGCAGTTCGATCACAATTGGGAGTCTGATATGACTGGTTTGATATTAGGCCGAATGGCTGCGTTGCCTCACCCATTGGCCATGCACGTTCACCACCACTAGCTCTACTAACGTGAACATGACAGTCAGAAGCGCCAGAGATATGACTACCACATCCATCAATACTTCAACGTGTAATGCTCTATTCAGATATGCAAAATAAAAAAGTACTGAGGGCAAGCTTGAAAGCCTTCCCTCTGATGCGCATACACCAGGTAGCCTCGCGGTCACCAGATAGGCACCATGTCTACTCGATCACAGGCCACTGAACGGAAGCGACCAATGATGCAACCCCGCTGGTGAACCAGGCATCAATCGAGTCCACAGCCCACAACCCACATGTGAAGCATCTTCAGCAGCTGGTTTTCCTGCCATCAGTGGTGCGAGACTACACCTCCAAAGTGCCGCGAACGACACGTGTTGAAGTGTCCCCCAACGCGCCTCGGACGATGTGTGTTGAGGTGTCTGTCGATACTGGTGCGAGGCTGCCCTCCCACGCCACGCGGACGACATGTGTTGAGGTATCCGTCAATACTGGTGCGAGGCTGCCCGCCCACGCCACGCGGACGACATGTGTTGAGGTATCCGTCAATACTGGTGCGAGGCTGCCCGCCCACGCCACGCGGACGACATGTGTTGAGGTGTCTGTCGATACTGGTGCGAGGCTGCCCTCCCACGCCACGCGGACGACATGTGTTGAGGTGTCTGTCGATACTGGTGCGAGGCTGCCCGCCCACGCCACGCGGACGACATGTGTTGAGGTGTCCGTCAATACTGGTGCGAGGCTGCCCGCCCACGCCACGCGGACGACATGTGTTGAGGTGTCCGTCAATACTGGTGCGAGGCTGCCCGCCCACGCCACGCGGACGACATGTGTTGAGGTGTCTGTCGATACTGGTGCGAGGCTGCCCGCCCACGCCACGCGGACGACGTGTGTTGAGGTGTCCGTCAATACTGGTGCGAGGCTGCCCGCCCACGCCACGCGGACGACGTGTGTTGAGGTGTCTGTCGATACTGGTGCGAGGCTGCCCTCCCACGCCACGCGGACGACGTGTGTTGAGGTGTCCGTCAATACTGGTGCGAGGCTGCCCGCCCACGCCACGCGGACGACATGTGTTGAGGTGTCTGTCGATACTGGTGCGAGGCTGCCCTCCCACGCCACGCGGACGACGTGTGTTGAGGTGTCTGTCGATACTGGTGCGAGGCTGCCCGCCCACGCCACGCGGACGACGTGTGTTGAGGTGTCCGTCAATACTGGTGCGAGGCTGCCCTCCCACGCCACGCGGACGACATGTGTTGAGGTGTCTGTCGATACTGGTGCGAGGCTGCCCTCCCACGCCACGCGGACGACATGTGTTGAGGTGTCTGTCGATACTGGTGCGAGGCTGCCCGCCCACGCCACGCGGACGACGTGTGTTGAGGTGTCCGTCATACTGGTGGAGGCTGCCCCCCACGCCACCGGAGACTGTGTTGAGGTGTCTGTCGATACTGGTGCGAGGCTGCCCTCCCACGCCACGCGGACGACATGTGTTGAGGTGTCTGCTTCCTGTCCGTGTCCAAAACACAACTAGTGGTACTTGTCATTCACTGCCTGGCAGGAGACCGCGCGTTGTCCTAGTGTCCGTTGGCTCTTGAAGGGAACCCTTTGTCTCACCTATCCGTCGTTCGTAGGAATCTTGAGCTAACTTGTGCTTGCCGCTGTATCATCTGAAGTAGATGATCATCATCTCTCTTATCATCTCTTATCCATTCTCACTCAGAGGTCATGCTGACAAGACAAGACGAGAATCCCCATTCTAGCAACTGAAGGAAATATTCAGCGACTGTTTTTTTCGACATTGGATATAGCTCGATTGGGTCTTAGTGTTCCATTTGGGAAATTAATTCCCTATCCAGCCATTATGTGACAGTGATTGATGGTACGTTCGTGGTCCGACGTGAAACTGTATCTTTCTGTTAGATGTTTTACCCCTGAAGTTGGCTGGACCAAATTTAAGAGCACATCTGAACACGGTGCTGGCGGTCCGTGTGACTGTTTGTACGTATTTCTCGGCAAGAATTTGCCAGGGTAACTTAGGGTAGGATGCTTCGGTTCCTGGGATACATCATGTTTGCAGTGTGACGTTGTATTCGTAACATAAGTATAGCTGTCGAAGCACATTACACTCTATGTGTTCAAGTACGCACTGCTATGAGTGAGTATATCATGAGATAGAGACAGTGAGGGAGGGGGGGGGGAGAGGAAGTACTGTGTTTTGTGTAGCCTGCCATACTCAATTATTGGAAAAGTGTTGTACCATGACATCTCTTGGCACACACATTACAATATCACGTGATGCTAATTCATCCGGTGCTCTGGATTGACATCTGGCTCTGGATCTGGTGCTCTGACAGACAGGGGGTTCACCTGGTGCTCTGTATATATGTATATATATATATATATATATATATATATATATATATATATATATATATATATATATGGATATATATATATATATATATGGATATATATATATATATATATATATATATATATACAGACAGACACAGACACAGACGGATTTATGGATTTATGGATTTATGGATAGATAAACCGATGGATAGATAAACCGATAGATTGAAAGATAGCACGCTCATTAAATGACTGGTCGAATTGCTCGAATGGTTGCGTACTCATTCTAGACTTCCCTGCCCCGTTCACGAGAAAATCGATTGATTCCGTCTTATTTGCTGTTACTCTAAAGCTGCCCGTATCTATTGATGAGGTGAAGATGTCCAGTTACCACAGAATCCAATGATTTCAAAGCTAAATGTGTGTAGCCAATATGTGTTCCCAGCATATTGATGATGACAGGTATTGCTTGAGTAAGCTTAAATACTGCCAGGCACGATATTTTGGAAAGGTACCATTCATACCGTCGATAATGTATACTTGGTGCAGTATAGGTGATGTGTTCGTGCCCGCAGGTGGAGGCCACCGACAACGACAAGGGCGATAATGCAGAGGTCGTCTACTCACTGGTAACCAGTCCCAGCGCTCCTGAGTCTTTCTTCAGTATCGACTCTTCGTCTGGACAGCTGACAACACTCAAGGTGAAACCTCGTCCTCGCAACCCCTCTGTATGTTATATATATATATATATATATATATATATATATACATATATATATATATAGATATATATAGATATATATATATATATATATATATATATATATATATATATATATATATATATATATATATATATATATATATATATATATATATATAGATATATATAGATATAGATATAGGTAGATATTTATAGATATATATAGATATAGATATAGGTAGATATTTATATATATATATATATATATATATATTAGGAATAAGAAAAAGGCATAAATAACCTTATGCTCATATTAAAACAAAGAAATAGATCCAAAATCACACTGTATATATTTCGGCCACGGGCCTTCCTCAACAGTGAACATTTTGCTACAAAAGCCACAAAAACACACGCCAAGTGCACCTCGTGACACAGAACCATGAATCGCCTTCATTTTACATATCACAATATCTGCATACTCGTAAAATACATATCCACATTAGCATAAGCCCACATGAAGGTGTATGATCCGTGTGTGTATGCATGTGTCAACTTGCAACCCAGGTGTGTGCGTGTGTCTGTATGTGGATGTGGTTATGTGTTGCATATATGCTTGCCTTAGGCGGTGTATGGAACCGGTTTTATCAGGGTCCAGGATGCCGTCATTGTGTTTAATGAAGGCTTTTTGTTCCTAATCTCTATTGATTCGCTGATTTTGAGCTCTGCTACATCTTTGCAGACTTGCAGAATGCATATGCTGAGTGTTTTAGAGTCGAAAATGCTGCTCGCGTGAGTGATTTTGAAGTGTTCGCCAAATGGGGTGTTAGTGGTTTTATTTTTGGCGTCTCTTAAGTGCTCATTAAATATGTTCCTAACCATGCGTTTTGTTTCCCCTATATACGTGATGTTCAATGGTCGGCATAGCTGGCATGTTATAAGGTAGACGGTATTCCGTGTGTGGCATCTGCCTTGAAGTCCTGCCAGACAGCAGTGACACTTTTTGCTCCCAGCAGGACATGGGTGTGGGTTGAAAGCGGACTTGGTCAGAGTTTCTGAAAGTGTTTTGTCACTCTGCCATGCTACACGTAGTGATAGTTTTGAGGTTTTGATTGCCGCTGTTATTTTTTTGGTGAGCTTATCATCTATGTAGGAGAGGCTGACGAAAGTTGCGTTGTCTTTGGGGTCCGAACGTCGCGTTTGTGTCTGTGTATTTCTCACGGGGTGTGTTACCTGAAACCTGGCTCTTTTGATCATGTGGGGTGGATAGTTGTTGGCCAGAAACAAAGTTTTGATTTTTTGCATGCCTTGGTTTCGGGCATCAGCATTAGATCCGAGACGCTTGGCTCTCAATGTCTGTGCATACAAAATTGCTCTTTTTGTCTGGATGGGGTGTGCCGAGAAAAAATGGAAGGATTATAGGCGCCGCCATCGGTTTTATGTATAGCTCGGGAACCGCATCCACATACAGACACGCACACACACCTGCATTGCAAGTTGACACATGCATACACACACGGATCATACACCTTCATGTGGGCTTATGTTAAGGTGTATAATGTATTTTACGAGTATGCAGATATTGTGATATGTAAAATGAATGCGATTCATGGTTCAATATCACGAGGTGCACTTGGCGTGTGTGTTTTTGTGGCTTTTGTAGCAAAATGTTCACTGTTGAGGAAGGCCCGTGGCCGAAATATATATATAGTGTGATTTTGGATCTATTTCTTTGTTTTAATATGAGCATAAGGTTATTTTGTGTCTTTTTCTCACTCATAATCATGCTCAATGCAGCACTGCACCTAATCAAACAATCAAAATCATTATATATCAGGAGATTGATTATAGATACATCAATTGCGTGCCGGCAGGCCGCGGTGCGGTGCGGTGGCCGGCACGGGAAAGCCTGAGCCGGACGCCGCGACGTGCTGGCTGACGGGGTATCTTGACCGGGTGACCTCATCCAGAGATCGCTATGCAATGAAAACCTCCTCTAACTGACGAAGCGACTGAGTCGAAATAGGTCACGTACTGAGCGTTTCCCATGGCAGGGGAGCTGTCTCTCCCTGTGAGGCTCGAGTCAATATGATTGGATTTTGCGTACAGTGAATATGGAGGTGCTGGTCAGCAGGCATTAATGGGCTTGTTAACCGGTGCGATAGCGTTTGGGCTATTGGGTAACTATTATGATAACGTGTTCGATTATAGTTTGCAATTGGTTCAGGAGAAAATCACTCAGGACTATCTCCAGAGTGAGTCGTCGATTGTGGACATGACAAATGTGACCTTGATTTCCAAAAACTTAGAAGGAAAGTGGGTTTAGTGTAAGCGAATCCAGGACAAATTCAGAAGTCAGTGTGCGACTTATCTTTCGGGAGACGAAGTGTTCTCCATGTCCCTGAAGCGTGGTGACCACGTCGTTAGTGATGATGAAGCCGAGACCAGCCGTGATGACGAAGCCGTGGGGAAAGCGCGAGAACGACCGGCTAGAATCTACGATCGGCTCAGCGCCGTTATCAGCGTCGGGAAACCTCAAGAGTTGCTCAACAGCACAGTTATCTGCAACTCGTGGAGGCTTTCGGGCAAAGTGCTCGTGTTGAGGGTATGAAGGACGCGGCTTTCGTGCTGCGACAGGTGGGGGCATCACCGAATCAGCCCAGCAAGATTCGCCGGACTCACATACGCTCTAAAGTGAGCCAACCCGAGTGCGTATCAGGAGACCGGGCGCTGGCAATGTGTGTGTCAGCTGACTTGTCTGTACACGGCTACCGTTGGTTGGTGGTTGGTTGTTGGTTTTACGACACTTCGACCGTTGAGTCATATAGCGTCGCCAATCTCTCACGCCGATTGGCCGCGGGTGAAGAGTAGCGACAGGTGTTGTCAATGGACTCACAAGACACGGCTACCGTATAGTGTGCCGAGTGACTAATGCTGCGGCGAGGACAGACATCCTGCCCACCTATGCAATGGTGCATAAGGCGAGGGTAGAGCTATCCGGCAGCCAGCAGCATGCAATTCACCGAGACGTCAGCTGAGGTGCCTGCAGGCTCTCTCGTATCATACGACGCAGCGGCTGGTGGCATGCCTGCCGTCTGTCACCCGCACCGACTCAGCTTCACCTGTCGACCAGCCGTCGACGCAAACCAGCACCTA
This sequence comes from Ashinkailepas kermadecensis, assembly GCA_034440615.1. NCBI lineage: Eukaryota > Metazoa > Arthropoda > Thecostraca > Neolepadidae > Ashinkailepas > Ashinkailepas kermadecensis. The sequence goes on from JAOTOM010005085.1 coordinate 658,913, forward strand.
CACTTCGGCGGTGCTTCACGTCAAATGAGGATTTGACGGGGCCACAGAGCAATCTGTATACAAACAGATGGGAGACGGCGATGAAACTGCAGAACAAAATCTGTTCTGCACCACTGTGGTGCCTTTGTAATCCACGGTAGGTGGTACTTGTAATCCACGGTAGGTGGTACTTGTAATCCACGGTAGGTGGCACTTGTAATCCACGGTAGGTGGTACTTGCGCCTGGACCAACCCAATGCTGCCTTCAGCCCACTTCTGTCAGCCGTTGCGGATCCAGTGCAAGCGCGACACAGCAGAGACCTCCCGGAAAGAACGCAACAGTGTTGAATCGGAGATACGTCTGCTGAGGCCGACCTTCGTCACCGCAACAGACGACACCAGTCTCAGAGTGGCGTACAATCTTCAACTCACCACGATTGACGACAAGGTGATGAAGATTCTGACCAATACCGGCAGCAGCATGACATGTGCCGTCTGTGGGTGCACACCTCGTCAGATGAATGACCTGTCTGCCGCCGCGGCTCGACCTACCCGCGAGGGTACATACATACATCTCTCAACTATGCATTTCTGGATTCGATGCTTTGAGTGCCTTCTCCACATTTCTTATCGCCTGGAGGTCAGAGTGTGGGCAGCGTCTGGCGAAGAAAGAAAAGATGCGCGTGAAAGACAGGAAGAAGAAATTACACCAGCAGTCCCGGGAGAGACTAGGTCTTGTTGTGGATCAGCCACGTGCGAGTGGTTCGGGTACGTCTAACGACGAGAACACGGCTCGACGTGCCTTCAGAGACCCAGCTATATTCAGCGAAAGCAATGGGATCGACGAAGGTCTGGTCGTACGGCTTTCAGTGATTCTCGCTGCTCTGCAAAAACACGAGCCCTTGGATTCCGACCGGTACGACAGGTAGTCGATGGATACAGCTCAGCTGATGGTCCAGCCGTAGTCATGGTTCTACATGCCCGCCTCGGTGCACAATCTCCTGATCCACGATGCCACTGCGATACCGTCTCTATCGATTGGCATGTACAGTGAGGAGGTGCAGAAGATCCGGAATACACATACCAGGAAGTACCGACACAGACATATCCGAATGATGTCACGAACCGACACCATCAAGGATCAACTTCACTATCTATTGTTCACCAGTGACCCGAAGACGACTCACGACATCAAAGGCATTGAAAGACCATTGCGGTCCAGAAATGTCCGAGAGGCCGTCAATTCAGCTGACATCAGTCATCTGCTGGTATCATCTGAGTCAGCTGGGGAGGGAGGGCTGGAACAACTTCTTTCGTTATGTGTACCGATTCCATCTTTGCGTCATAACTTTGGGGTATATTTTGGCGTAATTTCAGCCACTTCGGGCAATGAGATCTTGGATATATTCTTCGTTGCAATCATCAGGTCACATTTTCAGTGCAGAATGCTCACAGAGCAAACACTAACTAATAATTATACAATGTATGAGAGCTCATGGATTTAGATTATGACGTCATTATGACGTCACCATGCATGACCGCACGTTGACCTGTCAAATGAAGGTACCATTAGTACTCATGTAGGTGTGTGCACAATTTGAGCTGTCTACCTCAATTGGTTCATGAGATATTTGGCGCAAGCAAAATGAGGGGAGCGGAATGTTCCCTCCCCTCTGGCAGGTATGATCTCTGACATTCCTGGGTTAAGCTATCTTTAAGACAATAGAGCCTTTTCGTATGTTCCAAATCTGATGCTCTTTCGATTAAGACCAAAATCGTCCATGTAACTAGCACACTTTGTCCGCAATGATTTTTGGCCAGTTTGTTTTTCCGTACCGTTTGACGGTGTACTCCGGTGCCTGGTGACGTAGCACGTCGGGTCGGGGAACACGTGTTCGTGCCACGCGCCGGACAGCTCGTCAGGCGGTGATGAGAGCCGCAGCTCCTGTCCGGGGGCGACCGACACCACCCCGATGACTCCGCCCTTCCCGCCTACACGAGTCGCCTCCGCCCCATCGTCCGTTGTGATACTGACTTTGGCATTGGTCTGAGTTTGTTTATGGTGGTGTAGCTCCATAGTTGGATGAAATGCCTAAAGCTAATTGACTACAGTAAGCAAGTAGTCTGTGCGGTTTGTGTGCTGCATGTTATCCTTAAGGCTATGTGCTTCACCAATTGTGGTATCTGAGAGGTTAGATGCCGATAACGTTGCCAGTAGCAACCCAAATTGTTCCAGGAAGAAAAAGGGTTGGTCGGCTTCTGAACTTTGTTACTAATTTATCTTCTCCCGAGGAGTTTTCTGAAGATTGGTAAATTTGAACATCAAGAGCGTATCATGTTTATTGTGTCTGTTTTGCCTGTTTGGTCGTTTCTTCTGTAGCCGATAGTCTAGCTTATGGAGTAGTTTTTTTTTTTTTCTCCAATCACCCCCCCCCCCCAAGGGGGGCTATTAGGGGGGGGGGGGGGGAACCCAAAAGAAAAAAAAAAAAGAGGGGAAAGAGGGGGGGGAAGAGGGGGGGGAGAGGCGGAACAAAAAAACAAAAACCAAAAAAAAAAAAAAACCAAAAAAAATAAAAAACACCACAACCCCCCCCCGGGCCACGAGGGGGAAAAGAGGGGAGTATGGGGGAGGGAAGAAAGAGAAAGGGGAAAAGGGGGGGGGGGGGGGGAAAAAAAAAATTTTTTTTTTTTTTTTTGTTTTGTGTGGGGTGGGGGGGGGGGGGAAAAAAAAAAAAAAATTAGTAAAGAAAAAAAAAAAATTTAATTTTTTTGGTTGGGGTGGGGTAGGGGGAAAAAGAAGAAGAAAGAAAAAAAAAACGCCGGGCCCCCCCCCGGTGGGGGGGGGGGGGGGGGGGGGGGGGGGGGCGGGGGGGGGCGGGGGGGGGGGGGGGGGGGGGGGGAGGAGAGGGGAGGTGGGAGGGGGGGTGGCGCCGACGGAAGGAGGAGGGGGGGGGAAAGGAGGGGGGAGAGAAGGAAGAGAGGGGGGGGGGGGGGGGGGAAACCGGGCCAGGGGAAAAAAAAAAAAAAAAAAAAAACCAAAAAAACCACGCTTGTGGAGTAGGTTCCAGCTTGTGGAGTAATTTTTACAGTGTTTCTACCACAATTTCCGGTTCTGTCGTGGTGGTGGAGTGAGGCCCCACTGACGCTCCTGTTGTAAATCAATTTCTGGTGTGATGTGTATGTGTACTATGTGTATGTGTACCTAGCTGATCTGCTCTGGAGATAATTAAGTGGATAACTGCAACGAGTTAAAACAGAAGCACTTTTGGTATATTTAAGTCAGTAGATAACTGAAGCGAGCTAAGGCAGAGACACGTGGTAAGGGGTATACAAAATCATGGCAATTCGACAAATCGATGGAGTGAATATAATGACCAGGACTGATATAATCCACAAGGGGCGTTTGAAACACTTGTGGACAGGTTCCCGTTTGCAATAGCATGCACCAATGATCTTCCAAGCATGCAGAAAATCCTACGGGTGCGATCTAAACCGACCGGACGGTAAATAATCGAGTAAAATATATATCACCCGTTCAAAATAGTATATCCGACTTGCCGTTGGATGCCGTCCGAACGGCCAAGAATGTATCGAACAAAGAATGTTTCTAAAGCGCATGCCTAACGAAAGCGTGGCATGGTATTTGATCAGATGGAGGCTGCAGGTGATATTGTAGCTGTATGTAAGCCAATGTTGAAAATTTGCTTCTTGAAGCGTTGTGCAGTCGCATAGTCGATGTATATATATATATATATATATATATATATATATATATATATATATATCCACGCTCGCTACGTAACAAGTAGCAAGTGACATCCTAGCAGCACCACCTGGACTCAAAATCATATTTGGGGAAAATCCGATGCCAACATGCAAAAGAGAGAAACCCAAGGGACTATTTGGTTCACATGAAAACCAAGAAGTTGATTATCAGACAGTCCGAAGATCAGGAGTGCAGAGAAAACTGTGTGGTCCGCCGAATAATTTATCGTTCAGAGGGTTGGGTAAAATTGAACAGAGGAATGATAGCACACGACGCATGCATAGGTTGCGGGCCCAAAATTTAGTATACTGGATATTTTGCTACATAACGTATGTTCCCTATTTATTTGGGCAGCCTTGAAATATCGAGTTATCCGTGGTATTTATGCTTAAATCAGTGAAACTGTATGATTAAGTAAAACACATTGACTATCAGATACCCTGCAGTGAACCAGGTGTAAAACACCGTGATGGTTCGCGACTAGCACGAGCTCACCAACCCCCTTCATGATGGCGAGCGGCTCCTGCTTGGTGGTCGTCAACGCCTGTCTAATCTTCCGCTTCAGTTGGGCCTAGGAAGTTGCCTCCTATCCTCCTCGATAAACTTCTCGTCTTAAGATTCCCCAGAAGTCTTCAATCGGTATCAGCTTAGGCACGTTTGCAGGGTTCTGATATATGTGTATGAAGAGCACTCCCGCAGTTTCAAGAAACATGGGAGTGCCACGCACATAGTGGCCGATAGCCAGGTTCGGCCAGAACGCATAGCCACCGTAATTATGTCCTTAACTATATAAATGATTTTGCAGTGTTGTAGGGGGCTCTGAGTACTCACGTAATCGTAGTAAAATACCGAGTTGCGAACTACTCGGCTTTTTGGCGAGTATTTCTGTACTGGCGAATGTAGCGAGTAACTGGGCCTTGCCAACGTCAGCATCAGATATCGGCAAGTAACACGCTTGTCATACTAAATGCCAGACTAAATGGGGTGCAGGACGAGCTCCCCCATGTCCTGCCCATAATATTTTCTTTGGTCAATGCGGTTAAATGCACTAAATTTGTCATTTCTCCAAAAGAACTTTGGTCCAACATGACGCAACTTTATGTAGAATGCTATCGATTATGTCCAAAAATCATGTCACTTTAGAGGTCGCTTGATGTCTGTTATGCATTGCATTTCTACAGCCAGGAAAAAGTAACAAAAAATGTCAGATTTCAAAATGCAAAGGCCGATATCTCGTAACACCATTCATTAGTCGTCCAAATTATACGCATGTTATCCGTGTACTCTCCATACCTATTCGATGTGCAGGTTCTTTCTTTGAGCTGTCGTTGGGAGATTCTGACCAGCTGGTTTTCCGCAGGTGTTCAACAGAGACGAGCCGGACCACGAGAAAGAGCTGCGCGTGATCGTCAAGGCTAGCGACAGGGGCTCGCCCTCGCTGGAGGGCACGTGCGCCTTCATCGTCAATGTGCGTGACGTCAACGATAACCAGCCGATGTTCGACAAATCGGTAAGCGCAGCACCCGATGCGGCCGAGCTGAGGTCACGCAGCCGGCACACGTCACACGATCGCACTGACGTTACACTGTCGAACTGGCGTCGCACAGCCACACTGACGCTACATTGTTTAATTGACGTCACAATGCCGAACTGGCGTCGCACAGCCGAACTGATGTCACAATGCCGAACTGATGTTACGCTGCCAACACGTCACACGACCGCACTGACGTTATACCGCATAACCAACGTCACAGGACTACACTGACGTCACAGGGCCGAACTGACCCAGGCCACAGCACGATCAAGTCGTAAACTCGCCGTATTGCCCACTGAAGCGAGTTGGCTGAAACGTAGCGCTACTTACCGGTCTGACTCGCTAAAATGCACATGGACAGCGTCATGAACACGAAGGCAGCTGACGCGAATAGAAAAGCTGTGCCTCAGCCGATTTGTTGTGAATTCGGTGTCATGATTGGTTTTGCGGGCGGTTTGCACGCATTGTTTGTGAGGTTAGTGATGTGGAACTGGTGTGATGTTCTGTTTTGCTGGCTGTTCGCACGCCTAGTTTGTGCGGTTCGTGATGTGGAATTGGTGTGATGTTCGGTTTTGTGGGCAGTTTGCACGCCTGTGCCACCGACGTGTGGAAATTCCCTGATGCCTACTCGGCTATCGGAAGCTGAACAGAGCCGCATACAGAGATGCTTGGAATTAGCCTTCAATCATGCCCCGGGTCTTACGATGCACCTTAACCTATGAGCTACTGCTGTCCGGGGACTTCCCGCGCAAAGTGCAATGCAACGCATTATAATTCGCAATGCAGCAACGCGAATTGCATTGTGAAATGCATGCATTGGCATTGCACGTAGGCACGGAATATATGTCTTGTATTGCCTTATCATCTACGGGAGTTATTTTAGTACTCTAGAATGTTGCAGATTGTCAAGAGAAGGCAGGCGAAAACCGATGTATATGAAGTTATCTGGAAGGATACTATATTTTTACAAGACTACGCAGTACATCCAAATTGACGTACACACATATACGTGTCATATTACTTCGGTCTCTCACATTCGGAGTGTTAGCAATATATTTAGAATGGGGATACTTAAACTTAGCACAGGAACGTGTTATCCCACTGGATATTTTGGACAAATGTACATAATGGTTGCATGCACATAATGCTCCATGTAAATGTATGGGCATACTTTACTCCATATACTTCTTTTACTGATCACTGGAAAATCGCAAATACTAGATCTGCTCAAGGTCTTCTGTTAAAATATCGATGAGCTAAGCAGTCCTTTCCTTCCTTCCCCCAATAAAATGTATGATGACCACTGCAGTTCACCGACATCTACCATTATTTATCGTCTTTGGTGTAAGTGAAATACAATTGGAAAATCGAAGTACTGGATCTCCGTAGATCTTATGCCAAAAAGATGAAAATATCTGGCAACTCAGCTGTCCTTTCTTTCTCCCTTCAATAAACAAGCGCAACAGCTCCAACGGAGGATGCCCAGTTTTTGGCGCATCGTGTTCCGGTGCTACAGTGCTGATGCCACCACTACCGGCTCACATGAGTGGTAATCATATTGGTCCCGTTGGCATGGCGAGCGCATTTGGGCGCATCGTGTTCCGGTGCTACAGTGCTGATGCCACCACTACCGGCTCACGTGTGGTAATCATATTGGTCCCGTTGACATGGCATATTGGTCCCGTTGGCATGGCGAGCCCATTTCAACATGCCCTCTCAATATCTGGAGTAAAGTCGCAAAGGTGAGGCGATTCGCGTGCCCTGATAACTGGAACAGCAGAATCGACAGCTTTTGGAAGACATGCGAGTGCGGCGGTCTTGCGTTACATGCTCATGTCAGATAATCGCACAACACGGCCAGTCAAAGCCTGGTTGGTTCGTTCGTTATTTGGGCTTAGGGGCGCATCGACTGCTTCGGTCATACAGCGCCCCCAGTCAACGTTTTCAAAATAGCTGTTAGACAGTTTGAAGTAGAAAGTGAAGTGTATGCACCAGTGACTCGAGGGAGGGGGTGGCTGGCGGTACCGTTTGCAGCAGAGTGAATACTGTTAGTGCCATGGAAAGCATTTATTTTAGGGATTGTTTATTGTTTATTTGTTTATTGTCCACAATCTCCAACAGCATATTGTGCCCTTTACAGGAGAAGTCATTAGCTTAAAAAAACGTAAACAGAACAGGTGAACAGTTTTCAGGTCAAACAGGTAAACGGCTGTCAGAACTGCATCGATGCCCGATGGCTCCGCGGCTCAGATGTGAGCGAGTGACGCAGCACAGTATCTGACCACCTGCGTCTTAAAAGCATTCAGCGGGTTCGTGAATATGTCCGCACTTAGTGTCATCGCTAAAAATGTGTTCGTTTCTCGTAATAATCTGTTAAATAAGCCACATCTAATGGTTTCTACACGTGCGTACGGTACATGAAATAAGACAGGCTGCCTATTTCTCCTGACTGGGACACATAATCCAAAGTTCTGCAATAACACTGATGAGTCCGTCCTGCCACATAAAACGTTTCGTAAAAACATGATGTCGGATTGTACGCGACGAGTGGACACAGACGTCATGTTATAAAAGCGAAGAAGGTCCTGATATTGTAGAGATTCCGGTCGAGGTGCAACAGTGTTGAGCAAGCCACATTAAAAATTTATGTTCTACTCTTTCAATCCTGGTCAGATGTGTTGTGGCTGCGCCTGCCCAGATGACGGAGCAATACTCAAGGCGAGACCTAATGTTCGCGTTATATGCCGCCAACAGAGCAATTTTCGAGAATTTGCTGCCAGGAACCCCTGCTTGCATTGATCTAATAAACAGTCCGAGAGCTCGGTTCGCAGATGACACAGTTTTTGCCACATGTTGTGCGAATGTCAATTTGCTGTCCAGGTACACACCCAGGTCTCGCATCACAGTCTCACGCTGCAGCGTTGTATTGTATACCTTATATTCGAAGCGCACAGGAGTACGACGAAGAGTCATTGTGAATGACCTACATTTCAGAGGGTTCAAAGATAGCATCCAGTCTGTGGACCACTTGCAGAGGGAATCAATATCCCTCTGCAGGCGGGTCGCGTCCTCCACAGACGCTACCCTCCTGAAAATTTTGACGTCATCAGCAAACATCAGACATTCCGAGTCAATCCTGGATGGCAGATCGTTCACAAACAGGGCAAATAACAGAGGGGCTAGCAAGCTCCCTTCCGGTACACCGGAAGTGACATCAGCCCAGTCCGAGACCGCCCCGTTGACTATCACCCGCTGGCGGCGACCAGTCAGGTATGAGCGAATCAGAGAGATAATTTTGTCTGAAACATGATATGCATTTTCGAGCTTGTATAGTAGCAGCTTATGGTTGACACTTTGGAAAGCCGAAGAGTAGTCCGTATAGATTGCATCTGCCTGGCAACCAGCAGTGATCGAATCCCAGGCGTGTCTCAAGAAAACTGCAAGATTTGAAGCACATGACCTTTTTGGAATAAAACCGTGCTGGGTGTCAGTCAGTACTGGCAAAATGTGAGCACTTAAAACATTGTAAATGATTTTTTCTAAAATCTTGCCACACAGGCAAAGAAGTGAAACGGCTCGGTAGTTCGTCGGATTTTTCCGGTTGCCTTTCTTATATATTGGTGTGATGTTTGCCATTTTCCATCGGTTCGGAAATTTTCCCTGCCTGATGGAGAGGATACAAATTTTGTACAGCGGAACGCATAATTGGTCAGCACACTCTCGGAGGATTCGGGCGCTGATATTATCTGGTCCACATGCTTTGTGCGGGTCAAGTCCAATGAGAATCGTGTGGATTTGTTCTAATGAGGGTCGAAAGTCAGTGAGATTAGACAATCCGTAGTCCTGTAATGGTGGGTACTGGGCTACATCCCGTGCTGTGAACTTGGCTGAAAAGGCTCTGTTCAGCAGGTTGGCGCGTCCAACGTCATCGCTGATTAACGTGTTTCCGTCTAGCAGAGACGGAACGGAACCACTCCTTTTAAAACATTTACAAAATGACCAGTATCGCTTTGGGTTTGTCTTAAAATCCTCCACTTGTCCCCTCAGATAACTGCAGTAGCTGCGTCCGATCAGACGTTTGAAGAAGTCGCGTTTGTCTGCAAAATCACGCCGAATGACACCGTCACTCGGGTGCCTCTTCATTCGACGATGTGCACATTCCTTCGCGGCTAGTGCGCGCCTGGCCTCACCGTCAAACCAGGGCGGGAGTCTACGGCGAGGAGTCACGACTGGCACATGATCACGAATAGCAGCTTCGATTAACGAGTAAAACATCTCAACAGCATTGTCAACATCTAAGTCATCCAGCACGGTCCACGGTAAAAGTTCCAAACAGCGTCGCAATGAATCAAAATCTGCTCTCTTGTAGTTGTAGGCAGTCGATCTTGACACAGCTGGAGGTGATGGCCTCGGCAGAATGAACTTGGCCTGGATCTCGTCATGGTCCGAGCCTATGATTCCCTTCCGAACGAAGGTCTCTGCTGCAATGTCGATAGTGAGTACCAAGTCTAAAATGTTGTTTGCTCTTGTCGCTTGCGTGACGTATTGTCGCAGGCCGTGGAAATCGCACGCTTCCAGGAAGCAGTTGGCTCTGGCCGTTGGTCTTAGCCTGACCGGGTTCGCCCAATCGGATGCAGACTGTACCCAGCCGAGCTCAGGAATGTTGAAGTCGCCCAGGATCGTCTTGAAGCTAGCAAGGTGATATCAATTTTGTGTAGATGACTTTCTATGCAGCAGATAATGCAACGGCTAAACGTTGGTCGGACCGGTAGGGCAGCCGACGGTCCAGGCCGAGACTGCTCAATGTTGGTCAGACCAGTGGGGCAGCCGACGGGCCAGGCCTGCGACATGCAAGCCCCCGCGGTGACAAAATCACAGGCTTCTTTCGTGTATCTTTAAACTGACAGCATCGGGGACGAGTGGTCTAGGGGTAAGATGATCGTCTCGCAATCGAAAGATTGTGGGTTCGAATCTCACCTGTCGCTACTCTTCGCCCGCGACCAATCGGCGTGAGAGATTGGCGACGCTATATGACTCAACGGTCGACGTGTCGTAAAACCAATAACCAACCAAACTGACAGCATCCATGTTAGCCTGTTGCGGTCACGCTATTCGATTACTTGTGTTCTATATTATGTGTTCGATATTGTGCACTGGAAATTTAGATCACTCGCCATGGAAAGGGCCGAAATCTGTCCTCCCCATAGATATAAATCTGTCCTCCCCATAGATATAAATCTGTCCTCCCCATAGATATAAATCTGTCCTCCCCATAGATATAAATCTGTCCTCCCCATAGATATAAATCTGTCCTCCCCATGGATATAAATCTGTCCTACCATAGATATAAATCTGTCCTCCCCATAGATATAAATCTGTCCTCCCCATAGATATAAATCTGTCCTCCCCATAGATATAAATCTGTCCTCCCCATAGATATAAATCTGTCCTCCCCATATATATAAATCTGTCCTCCCCATAGATATAAATCTGTCCTCCCCATAGATATAAATCTGTCCTCCCCATGGATATAAATCTGTCCTCCCCATAGATATAAATCTGTCCTCCCCATGGATATAAAAACAAGGAAAACTAGAAAGAAAGGGCCGAAATCTGTCCTCCCCATGGATATAAAAACAAGGAAAACTAGAAAGATAAATTTGCGGAGTGACTGGAGGTTAGAGGGAACTTATAATCACAATTGCGTTCCCCTATGCTATAGCTGGGATTCCCCTATAATTTAACCGTAGACACAGTTCGTCAAGCTCTCGCTGCACCATGGATACGTCAGTTTGGGCATCCACTTTGCGATAGAGCTTTACACCATCGGCAAACATGAAACGGGACTGATGCATGGAAGCTGGCAGGTTATTGATAAAACGTGGAAATAAAAACGGTGAGAACAAATCACCTCCCATTGTGCCCAGCGGCACCGGAATCCACACCGAACGCTGGCTTGTCACAGCCACCGCTGCTCCATTCCGACAAGTATGATTTACAACATTCCATCCAGACAAGTATGATTTGCAACAATCCATCCAGACAAGTTACAGGCCGTGTGCATCATGATACCAAGGTTTGAGATGCACGAAACTGCATCCATGTTGATGGCAAGATAAGAACGACTGAAAAAGACTTGGCTAATCGGCCGAGTCTAGACAGCGCCTTCGAGTACCTTTCTGAACATAGGTAAAGACGACAGATTGATAGCTGGACGGTGCTTTTTGTCTCCTGTTTTGAAGATTGGAACAATAGTGTCTTCTACGTATTTGGGAACATGCCCTTTTGCAATGACAGCTGTGTAATAATAACACAGTTTACTAATGGACAATGGGAACTATTCTGCACACTGACGAGTAAAGTTCACGAATGTGATTTGGTCCAAACGCTCGGTACCGGTAAATTGTTTTGGAACCTTGTAATTCCTATACGAGTATATTCCTCGTATAATGTAATACTATGACAGCTACCGGCTACGGTACCAGATCTCTGGTTAGCTACCCGTGCTTGGAAATATGACCGCAAGCCTCTTTCTTTCAACAATGACGGAGTACTTCAGGTGAAATACTGTGATGAAGTTTATTAAACTTCCAAATGATGATGAATGGACGAAGAGTAGACCCGGCTGTGAATGGCAAGGCTAGAACTTGGAATGCCGCATTGCAGAGTTCAGCGCTGCCCGAGCGGAAATGTCACCCGAGAACCTCTGTCGCGCAACAAAGTTTCGTCAGAACTCAGAAGGTACCAACGCCTAGTGGTTTTGGTCTGTTTTCCACATCCTATAGTATATTAGTTTCATATGCCTAACCCAGATGGGCTTAGCTTCTATTAAGCCTTAATACTTTATGTCTTCAATGATAGAAGCGGTACTCAATTTGCGTGGAGATAACAATGAGCAAAAGTTGAAATTAAAAAGAACACATTTGACCCTGAGTAAAGTTGTCAAATCTGTTCTACCTGTGGAACTTCGAGGGCTCTATGCTGCGTGGGAATATAAAAAGTACTTATTTCATATGTTGGAATTGACTATTCACACATTGGGGAGCATTTTATGTTTTTTTTTATTGTAACAACATAATTGTAACTCTGGCCACATTTTACAACTTGACCTGAAAATCAGGTCATGAGTTGCCCTTGATCGAAATTGTAAAATTCGTCGAAGCGAAACGTGCGAAGTTGCGCTAGCCCGTGCTGATTACATGGACACTGAATTTAGTGATAACTCCATGCTTCCAGCAGTGCCATCTTCCGCCAGCACAAAAACTTGCATTTTTAGGCAGATCGGTGCACCCAGATGAAACTTGGATATCTGCCTCTCCAAACTCTTACCTTGTCATTGAAACACGCAGCTTGGATGTCCACAACCAACTTTACCACAAGGTGGATAAGAGTGTAGCATGGTAGGTAGCTGCAACAAGCCCGAACTATCATGAACTGAATAACCAGGTACTTGCAACAAGCAAAAAGCTGGAGAAATTCGATCGCCAATTCGATGACATTTCTGCAGTCAACTTCAGCGGTTGACAGTTATATCGGCACATGTGCTGCTACACCAGCCAGACTGTCGTTGAAAGGATTTGATATGTGAATAAAAAGATCGCTGTATATAGGGATATACAGTTGTGTTATTGACTATGGAAATGACTACTTGAAGGCAACTTAGCCCGCATAGTGCAGGGACGCGGTTAATTTAAAAGAGTTGAAGAATCCGTACACCATACTATACCTCTGCTTGGTGATGCCTGAAGTGACGCAGCGGCTCTGTCGGTCTGAACGAACCAGGGGTGCGCTTAGCAGAACTGAAGGGGATGGGTACCGGGCTTCGCTCAACAAAGCAAACGAGTTATTGCTTGCTTGCTGAAATGAGCCGACTTTAAACCGTTAGCGAGCAGTGACGGGCAATGTGACATGGGACATTGAAGAGGATAGCTCCAGGTATGCAGTGAATACACAACTGAATACAATTTGGATGCAACAGGTACATGACATTTGTCCGCTCTGCTACTCCACAATTGCTAAGCGTTTAGCTGCGCCAAAATAGAAAACATTGAACTAATAAAGGTTAGTAATGTACAATTTGATCTGCACTATTTGAATAAGTTAGCTGGTAACGTGCATGTTTCGTGGCTAAAGAAGGAATTTACGGACGTAATTTTGTCTCCTTGACAGAGCATTGGCGTGCGTTTCGGTCTCCTACTACAGTTGGCGAGTTGGAAGTTCGTTGATCTCTGGGGTCGGTTACGAAAGGAGTTTGACCTGCAGAGTTTGACCACGGCGTACGCTAACCCTTTCCGGTCATATCCCCACTCGGGGGGGTTGATACAACCCCCTTTAATCTCCAAACAAAGCGTCGCACGAAAACGAAAGAGGTGTCATCGGAAAGCGCTCGACGAGTTGGGCCAGACACCGCCCCTAAAATGTTATCCCCCAAAAGTGACGTCACTAGGGGGCCTAGGTTTTCACGACTTGCATCATGTTTTTGGCTCTGGAGAGTTCATTTTGGGGAGATTTGAAGAAATAAATATTTGGAATCAGAAAAGGAAGGCGAAATCGACCATGGCCATAAAGTTTTGCCCACCCAAAAATCAAAATTTCATTTTTTTTATTTCAAAATGTTTGGGTTTTCAATTTTCTTTAATTTGTCCTTTTCTAATGGGTAGAGCGGACCAAAAAACGTTGTTCGAAGTCAACTTACTCTCATAAAAAAATGCTTACTTTAGCCAGAGTCTTCGATTTTAGCTCTAATGGGCCAATATGCAAAACTAATACGTAATCAAAAACGGAAAAAACATTCCTCTGGTGCGTTTTGTTTCGTCCCTAAAGATAAGCAAGCGCTGAAAGTTTCATTAAAATATCTTTATCCGTTGAAGCGTGACGACTGGTTGAACCTTTCTGGAGGTGACCTCACTTGACCTTGACTAACTCGTTGACCCTAGAAGACCTGACCTCAAAATTTTGACACAACATGGCAAATTGATGTGGAAAAAGGTATGCCAAATTTCGGCGCGCTGCTGCCCGCCGTTCTTTCACAATCCGCGGAAAACCTTAGGGGGCGCCTATCAACCCCCCCCCCCCCGAGACGGCGCGGGTTAAGCTGCGACGGCTTAAGTGGAGGCAGCGCTAACTGCCACTTCGTTCTGGCAGAGTGGTGAGCGAGGTGGCGGCATGCTGACGGACTGCTCTATATTGCATGGCCACTTACAGCCAGCACCGCTAGAACATAGCAATGGGCGCAAAATGGCCTGGTCAGTCGACGTGATCTAAAACTCAACTAAACAACGAGAACATAGCTGACACCCTGAGTTGCCTTCGTAATGCTTCAATCATCCCTATTCCTCCCTGCCTCTGCCTCTGCCCATTCCCACCCCCGCCCTGAGTAGTGAGCCTACTGGTGTCGTGCCGTCGTACAACTTGTGGACAACAGTTTGTCTGGAATTTACGTGTGTTGTTATAATCTGTTACAATCTAAGTTTAGCGCCAGTTGGTAGGACGTGAGCTCCGACCACTGAATGTCGATTTTGAAGCGTGCGTGCAGACTGGTAATGTCCGATAGTCTTACCGTTGTATAGTTGTTACTAGTTGCTGGAATGCCAGCAAATAATCCGGACTTGTTATAGCACGGGTGTTCGGGCTGTAAACGCTGTGTAAAAGATGCTGGATCATTTTTTATGTGCCAAGGACTTCCAACACCAGCCCCGTATCCTTTAGTTGAAGGCAGGTAAATCAATATGTTGTAACATATGGCAATCTGACTGTTCTTGTTAGCTTAACTACATTTTGTTCACTGTTACCAATATCTACGTGTTGCAAAGGAGAGGAGCAGGACACGCCTGTGCACGTGACAACACGCCTACGTTTTGTAAAGGGGAGGAGCAGCATACATCAGGGCCTCCTCTAAGTAATTTTCACTAGGTGTAATTTCTTGCTCATACCTAATCAGCATAATATGGCGTCACTGGCGGATCTAGCTCACCTGTTTGGGGAATGTCAACTTTCGGCGCGTACCCAACCCTAGGATTAGGATACCCAACTCTTAAGATCCTGCTGTGTTTATTTGGAACTCCGGACGCACATTGGTGGGGTCCCAGCACGAATTTGAGGGTCCAGGCGTGGCTTTTCGAGCCCAGGCGCGTGGTTCTGGGGACCCGACGCCAGTGTTCTGCGCTCGACGCGATTTTTGGGGACTTTTTTAACGTCAGAACATCGGTCTGATTTTGTTATATCCCAGGCGCCATATTTTGGTGTCCCGCCGCGATTTTCGAGCTCCAGTACGTATTTTCAGGGTCGTATGCGATTTTTGAAGGCAGCATCTGGTGCTAAGTCTGAGGCTCCATAGCGATTTTGCTGGCTCAGACATTTTTTTTTATCTCCTGATTTTGAAAGGCATGATCACGCAAAATGGCATGATCTTTTTTGTGGTTCTGATGCGATTTTTGAGGCTCGCTGTGCTTATTTGGGGCCCTCGACGCCAATTTTTTGGAGCCCCGACGCTAGTTTTTAATGCCCCGACACAAATTTTTGGGACTACTGACGGAATTTTTGGGTTCCGAACTCGATATTTGGGGGCCCACCGGGAGTTCGCGGGCGCGTTGTACTTACCTGGGGCCCCAGCGCGCTTTTGGCGGGCCCCGTTACAAATTTTCCGGCCCGGCGCGAGATTTCTGTGGGCTGCTTTATTTTTTTCGGGCCCCCTACGCGAATTGGGAGGGCCCGATGCGAATTAGGGCACCAGTGCGATTTTTGGGTACCACGGCATGATTTTTTGGGAGCCTATCCCACTCAGGATTGGAGGGAGGGCATTTCCACCTTGGTACGCCACTGCGGCTGCTCATCGAGTTTTTTTTCCAGCCGATGGCACCCTTCACTGGAGAAAAACCCTTCGGATAATTTTATTCAGGACCTGTCCTTAATTTTCCGGTGCTCGGGTTGATTCGATCGAGTCGCGGTGTGATTTTTTGGGGAAAAATTTTCTCTTTTTTTCAAGGCCTCTGCGCGAAGTTCTTGGGTTCCGGTACGATTCTTCGGGCTCCCGGTGCGATTTTTTCCTCGGTGTCTTGCAAGTTTATTTTCCGGGGCTCGACGTTTTTTTTGCGGGGGGAGGGGGTCATTGACGCGATTTGTGAGACCGCAAAGTGATATTCCGGGTAAGAATTGATTTTTGTGGGGAAGCTGCAACTTTTGAAGCCTCTGCGCGAAATTGTGTACCCCAGTGTATTTTTGAAGGGCTGCGACGCGATTTCTTTTTGGGGTCCCAGTGCGATTTTTTGGGCCTCGGCGTCATTTGTTTGAATCCCTAGTGCGAGGTTTAGCTGCGTCGACACGTTTTTGGGGTGGCTTTTGGCGCGATTGTTGGGGCCCCAGAGTTATTTTTCTTGTCCCGACTGTTTTTCGTTGCCTCGGCTTCATTTGTTTAGGGTCCCGTTGAGACTTTTGGGTCCAGGTGCGACCTGTCGAGCCCCTAGTATGATTTTCAGGGGCCCAGGCGCATGTTTTAAGGCCTCCAACGCAACATCTCGTGGCCCGATATTTTTTTGTGTGTGCTATTTTCAAGGATCCCGACACGACTTTATTTGGCCTCCCAGCGTGATTCTCGGGTGTCCAGGCGCGAAATTTTGAAGCCACGAGTGATTTTTCAGGGGCCTTGGTCCAACTTTTGGGAGCCCAGCGCGCTTTTCAAGGGCCCCGGCCCGACCTTTTGGGTCCCCAGCGTGATTTTCAGGGGCCTGGCCCTGATAGTAGTACACAGGGTCGCTCTGGAGGCCAAATAACTAATGGTGTAACCGGTGGGGGGAGGGGGCCGTTTTCCACTCATGTCAGGGGCCATGTCAATTACCCCGTTTACATGAGCAGGTCAGCCGTAAACGGAAATTTCCGATCCGGTCGATACGCAAGAGTTTCGATCGCTTGGCCCGTTTACAAGAGCAAGGCAGCCACCTAATCGGATTTTTGCGTTTTGACGGCTCATGCAATGTGATGAAAAGTGCTGAATATTTGGCGCATTTTTGCGCTTCTGACGCACTTGCTTCGAGCAACGGCGTGCACAGCCACAATGTATCATCAGTGATTCACATAGTTAGAGGTTGTTGGGCAGAGATATAGGGGATCTGTGAATTCGAAGGATTCACGTAGCCGATGACACGTTGTCGATGATAACATAGTCCTTTTTCTTCGTGAATCCAATGGTGCATTGTTTCCAGTCTACACTTACTGTGCGATAGTCAAATAAACAGGGTACATCAGGTTCACGAAGCAATCCAAGATTTAAATCAGCAAAACCCAAACGCTTTCACAAATCCGCATGTTAGACCACTCTGCCAAATCGCAAAACTCACGGTTGGGGCACGCACTAATAAAGTAATGTGTCAGCGCCGCTTTCAGCTGGTACGTGCCTGATTTTTGTGTGTCATAACTAGGTTTGCGATTATAATTAAAAACAAGACGTTGATTTTTCATAATCATCCTAAACTTACACAAACCTTAGCAGAGAATGGCTTCAAGAAGTGTCATGACCCTTGCAGCCGTACCGTTAATTGTTTATGGTTGGCACTAATCACAAAATTTCACCTACCGAAGCGTAAATTTGCGTTAAGCTTTTCGCATGTTTTGCTACGCAAAAGCCTGTCTACAAGAGCATAATTTTCGCAAGTTTTCCAAATCGCATCATATTTTGAAGTTTTGCAGCTTATGTAAACGGGGTAAATGACTGGGAAGTCAACCATGAACTGGATGTCGACTATGAATCGGACGTCGACCATGAACCGGTGTCTACCATGAACCAGATGATCGTTGCTGTAGGTGTTAATTATTGACGTTGCTTGGAAATAATATACTTTTTTAAATGTTTGCTCCAAATATTTTGGGCGTGAGTACATCGTTGCAAGCGTCTTATGATGCCCAAAATGCCGTGGGGAAAGCGGCTGATGGTATGGTGCAGTGCCCAAATGGCATGGAGCAAGTGACTGATGTTGCAACTTATCCAAATGGCATGGGGCAATTTCACTGTGTGCGTAATCCTGATGATATCCAGGCATACTACAAGAAAGCAACACTGCGCGTGATGCATTTCGCCCACAGCCTACGAGTATTGCGAAATTCCGGCTGTGCGTGCATTCCAGGGCTACCGAGATTCTCAAACGCTGTCCTCTATTAGTAAAAGAAACCGAATTGCTGTAAATCCGGTTGGCATTTAGCAACGCACCCAAGGTTGCATTACTTGGACGACTACTCAGAATCAAGCCTCATGCGATGCTTTTTTTGCTACCATCCGGCGAAGAAACAGGCTGCGCTTGGGACGGTCGAAAAGTTGTGTTGGCGATCATGTTAACGCCTGGCGAGACGGCTCAGCCTGAGCTAGTTGTCATATTGAAGACATGTGCATCCAGAGGGAGGTGGTGCTGTTACCTCCGTTGGCTTCCGAAGGACCCCTCGGAAATCAATTCCCCACACATATTGAGTTCCCACTCCCCGACTAAGAACCACCACGAGGGGTGTCTGGAGCCCGTTGTCAAGACACCATCCGTAGCCAAGGTATCCCAATTCGAGAATTTGGCTGGAAAGCGACACACAACAGGACAATTATTTGCATCTTAAGTCAGTTATTTACCTGTTTTGTTGACATCTTGATGGGGTGTATCCGTGCAGTGTGCACCCAATAATTGGACACCTGATAGTGAATCACAGTTGGCATGAGTGACCTTTAGTTGTCGATTAGAGGATTTGAAATGATTCTGGGCTGTATGGAGACCTATATTTATGCCATGCCATTTAACCCTCTCGGGGGAGGGGATTGATATGCGCCCCCTAAGATTTCCTGCGGATAGTGAAAGAACGGCTCGCGGTTGCGCGACGAAATTTGGCATACCTATTCCCACGTCAATTTGGCATGTTGTGTTAATATTTTGAGGTCAGGTCATCTAGGGTCAACGAGTTAGTCAAGGTCAAGTGAGCTCACCTCCAGAAAAGTTCAACCAGTCGTCACGCTTTAACAGATAAAGATATTTGAATGACACTTTCAGCGTCTGCTTATCTTTGGGAACGAAACAAAACGCACCAGAGGAATTTTTGATTTTTGTTTCGTTTTTGATGACTTATTAGTTTTGCATATTTGCCCATTAGGGCTAAAATCGAAGATTCTGGCTAAAGTAAGCGTTTTTGTATGCGAGCAAGTTGACTTCAAACAACGTTTTGCGGTCTGCTCTACCTAATAGAAAAGGAAAATTAAGGAAAATTGAAAACTCTACATTTTCAAAATTTCAGCGAACGAAAAAGATATTTTGTGGGTAAACATTTTAGGGTCATGGTCGATTTTGCATTCTTTTTCTGATTCCAATTAATTTTTTTCGTCAAATTTTCCCCAAAAATGAACTCGCCAGAGCCAAAACATGTCAGTCATGATCATGTCAGTTGTGATCACCCGCTATTGACGTCAATTTTGGGGGTGGTTTCTGGCCCTACTCGTCGAGCGCTTTCCGATGCCACCTCTTTTGCTTTCGTGCGACGCTTAGTTTGGAGTTTAGCGGGGGGGGGATGTATCAACCCCCGAGAAGGTGTGTGAGGATCTGACCATAAAGACTGATTGAAATAATGTCCGATGGGTTAACGTACCATCAGACATTTTATTTACATCTTTGATAACAATTCAAAGATGTTTCTTCACATCTGACGCTCAAGTAAACAAAAATTGGATACACTGCCCGTAGCATGAGAGGCCAGGTAAGCACCGGTCGGTATGCAATATATAATATGTCACGCGATGTCACCCGACATCTGAACAACACCAATAAATGCTTGTCGAAATAACTGAACAACTCCAACAGAATGCAAGCGATACTGCAAGCCTCATACTGACCACTGGAATACATAATCACTTAAATCACACCTGTTCAACGGGTTCGACCTTCGACCCAAAATCCCTTCAGCTTGATCTCTTTATAACTGTGTAGATGTGAAGGTATGAATGGGTTAAAGCGAAGGCATTTTCGGTCAGAGGCATAGCATTTTCAATGGGAAGGTGCGATGTACGTGATTATGCTTCAGTTTGCCAGCAACTTATTTACCGCCGTATCGTTCTTAATTGCCTCTGAGTCGTTCAGGCATTGGGTATTGCATGTCGAATGAGAACCTTAGTGATGCATATTTCATTGTGATGTGTTGAGGACACGTTTTTATCCATGTCATCTGGTTCTTAGTTTTGGTTTTCCACTTCTGGTGGGTCACTAAGAGATATGAGAGAGTGGCTGAGCTTGGATGGGCCGGTCCCTGTGAGATAGTTGTGCTGCCATATTCAACGGGACGTGGTATACGCTGGTGTGACGGATGCCGAAGTAAGAGCCACGCTGTCCTGATAATGTCTTGACCATTAAAGAGAAGTCCTTCCTGAGTATCCGGCTCACAAGCATTGTACCTCTATGAATACGCAATTTGTATAGGTGCTCGTATTACGCACCAGGCTACGGCAGATGCAGATGTCGTGTAATTTATATATGTCATGTCTGCGCCGTCAGGCGACGCGACCATGAAAGGAAGACCACGGCAGCTGCATAGGTAGACACTATGTATCTTGTTCTCGGGGTTTGGCAAAAGTTTCCAAATACCATACATTTTTTGTGTACATCTTGTGGCACCAATGTTGTTGCAAAAAGGTACTGACGGTAGACTGATCCATTGCATGCCCATATTATTTTCCCATTAATACGAGTTTCTATTTTTCACTGGTGGCTTTGTTTCCATCGATCCGTGCACGTGGCACGTGCCACGTGCCAGTGCCAGTATATGGAGAGATGCGATGAGGATGAGACAGAAGCAACTGTATAATTACACAATAAACAGTTTGTTTCTCTTCAATGATCAATGTTTCAAACGAACAATAGAACAATGACGGTCGAAGTGATCAGTCTCCTTGGAGCAGTTTCGTGCCTTTGGAAGGCATGCAGCCGTTTCGTGTTGTCCGCACTGAATTGTGCAGGCGGCTGACATTTCACGAACATTAGATACACATGTGACGGCTTCCAGCTGAAGTATTGATACTCTCAGCACGGATGGATCTAGGAATTCTGATAGTGGTGCACTTCTGTGGAGGGACGCCATCGATTTTGAGGAAAAAATGTTTGTGGCGCGAGGGGATGCACTCAAGCGTTCTACGGAGGCGCCTTTTCCACTCAGAGAGGTGCGATCGGCTGACAAATTGGTTCAGTGGATGGGTGGGGCGGGGTTGTTGAGCAGGTGGGTGGGGTAGGTTGTTGAGCGGTTGGGTGGGGAGGGGTTGTTGAGCAGGTGGGTGGGGTGGGTTGTTGAGCGGGTGAATGGGGTGGGTTGTTGAGCGGGTGGGTGGGGCGGGTTGTTGAGCGGGTGGATGGGGTGGTTTGTTTAGCGGATAGGTGGGGTGGGTTGTTGAGCGGGTTGATGGGGTGGAGTTGTTGAGCGGGTGGGTGGGGCGGGGTTGTTGAGTGAATGGGTGGGGCGGTGTCGTTGAGCGGGTGGGTGGGGCGAGGTTGTTGAGCGGGTTGATGGGGTGGAGTTGTTGAGCGGGTGGGTGGGGCGGGTTGTTGAGCGGGTTGGTGTGGCGGTGTCGTTGAGCGGGTGGGTTGGGCGAGGTCGTTGAGCGGGGTGGGGTGGGGTCGTGCATTTCAACCTCCTGTGGTCAATTTCACTAACATCACAATCACAAGCTGTGTATTCGCACCCAATTCGGTGTGAATACACAGTTTCTGTTGTTATTTGTAAAGATTTTCACTAACATCACAAGCTAACACAATACAAAATCCAACGGACATCGCTGTTAATAACAAACTATGTAAAATGTTTGTTATTACATCGTTTGTATTTCACGAAAGATTGTCAACAATCGTGGTATATGCACCGCTTGTGATATCACATGTTCTAGGTTGTGTGAATTTTGGAGAGCAGTGCCAGTAAAGTAGAACAATGGATGAATATGATTTGTTTTTCGGCGAAGTTCAGCCGCAGCGAGTGGCTGGGGATGTAGCGGGTTTCGAGACCCTCAAGGAAGATCGTCAACTCCATATTTATCTGCCATGGGCGGCGGAACTTGCGGGGTGTGGTGTCGAAGTAGGATACCGGCGGAACTTGGGAGGTGAGGTGTCGAAGTAGGATACCGGCGGAACTTGGGAGGTGAGGTGTCGAAGTAGGATTCCTCTCGTTCCTCGCTAAATTGGGAAATTCCCCTCTCCCCTGGATCCGTCACTGGGTGGAATGACTACCATTGGCGTCAATGGGCGCCAAACCAACCTTCCGAGTTCCTGACCCCCCCCCTCCCCTGCGTTCCAACCCCGTAATGCTCGATGAATGGAAAGTGCAACGACTGGGGAGCGTACGGTTAGCATGTTAGACGAGGCCCCCCAAGTGTGAGAGTACCCCGTCCCCCATATGAACCCAGTCTGATTCTCTATCCATGGTGCTGGTGTTCGCTGTCCCAATATTTATGTCTGATTGTTGTATTTTATTTATGTTGTATAATTTGTATTTTTACATGTGCTCATTCATGACTTGGGGTATGGGGTATTAACGTGGTTGTTTTTATGTGATGAATTTCATCAGTTGAAGCCTGTTCTCGACGTTGGTCTTCACGTTTGCACCGTGAATGTCAAGGTCAATATTTGAAGGGCGTGGCGGCTGTGATGGAATGCGGTATTGTTTGTTTGCTTTCCGATGTCAGCTGATTTTCTGGTCATGGGTTTTTCGAATTAAATGACATATTGTTTTTTAATGAAATTTATTTTACATCGTTCGGTCTCATATATTTTAATTTGCATGATCTTATTCATTGACAACCTTTTATCACTTAATCATTACTGGAAATAAATCGTATTATTTTTGAGTATGTATGCTCTTTTTCACTGAAAAGGCTTCGTAAAAGCACATCGTTTGTAAAACAATCATGAAATCGTGTCCGAATTACACTATTTATGGTTCCAAACAAAGACATTTGTGAAACGTGATTTAACACAGCTTGGGATTTGCAGCACACCGTTTGTTAACAAACTGCGTAAGTGCAAAACAATGGTGAAATTAACCTTTGGAGGCGCGCTTTTTTCAGCCGCAAGGACGCCACCTCTCCATCGGGGTAACATTCCAACATCCATGCTCCCTGGTTACGCCAATGACTCCCAGGCAGGGGTATTGTTTTGTATACTTTTGGAGGGGCATATGCCCCCCTCCCCATGTTCAATTTTGCCCCTCCAATAGTGACTGCCCCTCCCCCCCCCCCCTCCCAATATGAAATCGAAATGGGCATGCAGCGAAAAGCATACAACTGCGGGCTGCGATCGGAGCGGGAGCGCCGATGGCCGCGCCGATGTCCCTGGAAATAGTGACGTCCGCCCGTTCATTCTGAAGACCTGTCACTCAGGACAGTTTCCAGGTGACTAACCACCACCGTTAATGTCGTGGCCAGCCTGTCGTCTGGCCAGCGTACTGGTGTCCGGAGACACTGTGCCGACTGGCATCGTCTGCGCTGCTGAGTATCCTGCCGCCAATGCTGATACCAGACCTGAAGCCGAGGCTTCCAATAATCTGTCAGCTGCGGTGGCCAGTTAGCACAGAGGAGCTTCCTCTGACAACAGCGATAATACTGCCCAAGCTGCCTGCGGCAGCCGTTGAAGATATCGTCTTCAACGGCTCACGGTCGTGTGGGGCATCTCCTGCTGTACCCAGTTCGGAGTGCATGCGCAAGAGCAGCTGGAACGGCTCTGCTGGTCTCCGACCTGCTGGCGAGGATCTAGGGCTTCCAGGAGGACCGCTCGTGATTGCGCCAACCTACACCTAAGGCGTCAATAAGGGCCACGAACCTGGGCGTCTGGGCCTTGATGATATTCGCACCTGCGTGGTGATCGCCACAGAAAGACTTGCCACCATCGGCCGAACTTGGTGCTGTCTTCTTGCATTCCAGCCACCCGAAACGTACAGTCCGTCTGCGTCCGCCAGTGGCCTGTCTTCTCCGGAACAAAGAGGAAACTGATAGGCTGAACGCGGCCAGCTGCTGGTTTGCAAATGCACGAGTCAGGTGCAGATGCAAGTGGGAGGGAACTGAGGGCATGTGCCTCCTTCCCGTGGAAGTTGGTCGCTTCTCCGGCCGGGAAAAGGCGTCCCTCTGAGAAGGCTCGAGTGAACCCCTATTTTTTTTTAGTCAGGACGCAACATCCCCGAGAGAAAGAGGTGCTTCTTCAGTGTGCTCGAATAGATTCCCCTCGAATTTTTCTGTCAGAGGCTGCCATCGGAAGGAAAAGACACTTCTCCAGGCAGGAGCGGGATCAGAAATTTTCATGAGGGGAACTTTGTCTCGGGGGGGGGGGCGCCACTAGCTGAAAAAAATGAGGAGTGGGGTGCACTCGGGCCTTCCCGGAGGGGCGCCTTTACCTTCCAAGGTGCGCCTCTGACAGAAAAATTCGAGGGGTTTACTCAAACTCACTGAATGGGGACCTTTTCCTTCCATGGAGCGCCTCTGGCCGAATAATTCCAGGGGGATGCACTCGAGCACACCGAAAGGACGCCTTTTACTTTGATAGGGGCATCTCTGACTAAAATTTCGATGGGAATGCACTCGAGCTTTGCCGGAGTGGAGCCTTTTCCCGGCGCCAATTTTCATGGGGGCATATGCCTTCAGTGCCACCCCTGTATCCGCCCCTGCCTCCAAGTACTTTTGCAATGGCGCCCCTCCGAAGAAATGGCGCCTCTTCAGACAAGTGCCCCCATGACAATTCCTGAATCCGCCCATGGCAGAAGTCCCCGGTGTTGGCAGGGCCACAGCGCTGCAGACGTTAATATGTTTAGTTTTGAACATGAGTTTTCTTGCACATCCTCGTCCTTTTCCAGGGGCTACAACATAGTGTACGTCCCATCACCAGATGCCCAATCTTTTAACGAGGAAGAATTATCTTCCGATATATTTTTGTCTACATGTGTGATTAATTACCTTTCTTTTATATTATCCGTGACTTGTACTATACATACTTTGCCCATTTCGCAGGCACGTACCTACTTCGGGAGTGGCGACGCACACGTATTTTACCATATAAAACATATAGGGCATATAAAACGGAGAAACGCCAGAAATGGATACTTTTTAGAGCAACTACAGAGAACCGCAAAATAGTACAGAAGCAGCAAAATATTGCACATGCAGTGCACTTAGTATACGACAAATTAGAGCCATCTTCATTCCGTGCCATCAGCGAATCAGACAGCCAAACAGAGAGTGGTGCACATTTGATGCCTTGTACAGTGGCCGCACAAAAAATGTATGCACCGCGAGCGCAAAAAAATGTATATGTGGTGATCACTGAAATTTTTTGTATTGCGTTCCCCGGCAACAGTCAATTGGCGGAGCTTGGTATGACGTATGTAGCTGGGCCCCACCCCTGCCCTGATTCACACACAGCGGGAGAGCTCAGTGAGCGACGGGCTCTCAGAGAGGTGGGGCCAAATGTTTGATGCTCTTCTGGGTGCCTTTTTGCTACGACTCCCGACTTTGGAGGCCTATAACTTTGCTCCCAGTGGTCAGAATGGGACGAAAGAAGCTCACGGATGTTGAGAAGAGTCGGGCTTTGACCCCGTTGGAGCAGGGCATGTCTGTGATACGTGTCGCCGCAGATCTACAAGTCACGAGGCAGGTTATTTACAACCTCAAAAAGGCCGCCGCCCCCCTACCTCCAGGCACCACTCCGGAGAGAAAGAAAGGCCCTGGAGCACCCCGCAAGACTTCCCCACGCACTGACCATATCCTGAAGAGAGCTGTGATGTCAGAGCCTGCAATTACCGCATCAGCACTTAAAAAGAAGCACCCTGATCTACTCCAGGACGTCTCGATCAGAACGATTCAACACCGCCTGCAAAAGGACCTGGGAATGCCATGTCGTCGAGCTGCCAAGAAACCGCCCCTCACCAAGGCCATGAAGAAAAAAGGGTTGCCTTTGCCAAAAAATATCGACACTTCACATCAGACGACTGGAAGAAGGTGATGTTCAGCGACGAGGTCACCTTTAGGCTGGTCAGGGGAGCCTCGAAGGTCGTTCGACGCCCCAAAAGTGTCTCTCACTACGACCCTAAGTTTACTGTGACGACTGTGAAACACCCTGACAGTGTGATGGTTTGGGGGTGGGGGGCATTTAGTGGCAATAAGGGCAGGGGAGGGTTGTATTTTCTGCCTAAGAACGTCACCATGAAGGTGAGCAACTATATCGAAGTGTGTAAAGAACATTTGTTTTTTGTTTTTTGGTATTCATGAGTGCGATTATTTCATGCACGACGGCGCCCCTTGCCACAGGTCCAAGGCAGTAAACAAAATATCAGTGATACCCATATTGAAGTGCTAGACTGGCCAGGCAACTCCTCGGACCTAAACCCCATAGAAAATGCCGGGAATGTTATGAAAAACAAGGTTTATGAGGCCCGACCCAGCAACATCAAGGATCTGCTGGAGGCGCTGAAGCAGCTGTGGATCGACATGGACGTCTCCTACTTCGCTAGTTTGGCCGAATCGATGCCCAAACGACTCGAGATGGTGCTGAAGGCGGAGGGGGACATTACAAAATATTACTTGTAAGGCTTATTCACCAATAAATGTCATGTAGGTTTCATTTTATTGTTTTATTAGCCAAATATTGTTAATGTATATACATTTTTTGCGGCAACTGTACTGTACTTACCGGCTGTTATTCCGGCCTTGTCGTTCGCAGAAACCACGCTTGCTCGCATGTCGCCAGGTTTTGTTCCCAGCATTGCTATTTCCCATGCCCATGTGTACCGGCTTCTTTTCCTAGTCTCACACCCACCCTGTGCAGTCTCACACCATCAGTACGACTTCAAGATTGATAGTCCACGTTGCAAGTGTGCGTCTGTGATAATACAGGCAGCAAGTATGCAGCTGCAAAGTTTTCGTTTGACGTTGGTGACGAGGGGCCCAATTCCATATCGACAACATTTGTTCTGCTACTTCAGTTTAGAAACGCTACGAGCCCTGGATCGAGATCCCTTTTGCATCGCTCATGACGGCTGCTTTATTCCACCCAATGCATACCCTTACTATGGGCGCTGTATGACCAACGCAGTCGATGCGCCCCTAAGCCCAAATAACCAACCAACTACACTTACTAGTAGGACACTGGTACTGGCAACGGGGTTGGGGTTACAGTGGTGTAATTTGATCGGTTGCAAGGGTGTGATGTGGCCACACACATGCATTTGTTCATCTTAGTGTTGCAGCCTGGCTGTTGATGGGAGACCGCGGCAGATGGCAAATGACGGTCGCGTTCCTAAATACTTCTGAGTTGTGTGTTATGTGCCCTGAGATTGATGTGCAGATGCGTTGTATTATTGTCCTCATCAGGGAATTTTCCAACAGCCATCACACCTTCATATTTCATGACAAGCCACTAGAATGTGAAGCCCAGAAAGGGCCTGATTTGGTTTAGATTGTCGGATATCGTCGTACTTAGCACGGATGATTGCACATTCCACAGACGTTTCTCAGGCAGCGTTCACCTTACGTGTTTACACTGGTTGTTTAGGAGTTAGCGAGCGTTGTGAGCAAGCGCATGATACAAATGCCCACTTAGTCTTCCTTGCTTGAATTTTGAGGATATCTGAAGCTCGGCCTCTTTTCAGATGATGTTGGTATTACATGAACTAACGTGAAAAATGTGCTTTAGGTAGACTTAACTGGCAACTGCACTTGATAAGGATTGAATATTGTCATTAAGTTCACCATCCATAAAAACACATAAATATGACCACAAATCGATTAAAAAGCTACAAAGACTAACTCAACATTTTATATTGAATGTCCGAACGCAGTCCTCTTCACTATCTCAGTCTGTGTAATGCATGTTTGGGATGACCAGAGCCCTGATTCCCAACCTGGGTGTATTTCTGTGTGTCTTGCCCACAAATATTAATATTAATAATATAATAATAGTTTGCCATCACGCATGTGTGTGGGTGAGCTCGTAGATTGTAGGGTAGCTTTGCTCGTAATAAAGGAGCAACGGAGGAAACGTGACTAATGAACTCTTGCGCACAGATATAACGGAACATTACGAAAATTGCATCAACTGTTCTTTTGTCGGGCTTTCAATTGAGTCGGACAATTTCCTACCCCTCAAGTGATAATCTGGTGTTCTAGACGTATGGTTATAGTTGTATCTTTTTCTTGAGCATCACATCAATTTCAAATTCTTCGTGTCACAGATTAAGTGGCTTAAATCTAGCATGCAAACATAATTGAGGACAGGGTTGAAAACACGCGCTCCGGAGGGCCTGTCACAGCGCGCTTAGGAGGCGGGGATTCGACCTCTGACCCTAAGATTTCGGAAACTACTGAAGTTATTAGCACACAATTTGGAGAGCAGATAACGGATGTTGTGAACTCCCTGCAGTAAAAGTTTAATGGGCCTAGATTAACGCCTTCGTGGTTAAATGAGGTAGTTCGGCTGCCAAACCGCGCCAGCGTTACCGCACCGAAGAAGCATTTGTGACCTTGAACGACCAGCAGCCGCCGCTCGGTCGGTCGATTTACATCCCCGCAGTTCCTATATTTCCTAGCGGATTTCGATTTTTGTTCCAAGGATGCACTCATCGATTTTTAACAAAGTAACAAGATTGCACTACAATATCGCCACCCGTTTATGACATAACGCCAACAAACAGAAGAGGGCGGATTACGCCCCCGCCCCCCCCACACCGGTGCGCGTGTTAAATAGGCCCGTGTACCTATGTAAATCCTGTAGCATCCCCCCCCCAATTACTTTTCATAAAACAACACCCATGCTCCCAGGTGTTGAATGGACATGTAGTGCGGTGGTCTCCCTACCACCGCACTACATAATGGACATGTGTGGGTGGTCCCCCCCGTATGTGTGCCTCCCACTAATTGGACATGTAGTGCGGTGGTCTCCCTACCACCGCACTACATAATGGACATGTAGTGCGGTGGTCTCCCTACCACCGCACTACATAATGGACATGTAGTGCGGTGGTCTCCCTACCACCGCGCTACATATTAATGGACATGTAGTGCGGTGGTCTCCCTACCACCGCGCTACATAATGGACATGTAGTGCGGTGGTCTCCCTACCACCGCACTACATATTCATTGTGTACCGCAGACCACTGCCAATAAGTAGGCTGTACCGCATGACTCCGATGCGTTGCGGTGTAGGTGCGTCCGACCAACAGATCTCGCCACTCGGCGGCTCGAGCACTATCCCCACGGCCAGTGGTCCGTCAGGTGGGGTGGGATGGAGAGGGGGGGGGGGGGCGGGGGCGGGTAGAGGTATGACCATTGACCATGGTACCATCCGTGGGCCTTGGAACTAGATAACTGATTAAACTAGACTAGATAACTAGACTTGAAGATGATATCGTTAAAACAGTATGAAATATAGCCGAGCCAATCTGAATGTTTCGAAAGTCGGTTCAATGTTTATACTCAGATTCCGAGTTTGTGCGTGTCGGTGCAAAAGGTCCTAAAGTACTCATATAGTCGTTTACCGTTCACATTATTATCCCGAATCGTCTGGGCTGGACACTAAATTGTAATTTAGCATTCAGTCTAAAGCCTCCTGACTCCAGGCTAACCACGCTCACTATTACCTACGCAATGACTATTTGTATATCAGTGGGTGCTTGAGGCATCATGTGTGGTTGCTTCTCCGAATCTTCCTCAGTGTTCCCGAAAATAATGTACCACATCCCTAAATCAGGGTCATGTAAAAGCCCAAGGGCATGATGGGGTCTGGTCACCATGCGTGGTCCAATTCGTGCCTTCACACTTTAAATCAAGTGATGTGTGTCTTTCGCTGATGTCGTTGGAACAGGTCGCTCGTGTGTCGTGTCGCCATCGGAGCCGCTGTCTCCTGGTGCGTGGTGACGTCATCAGTAGCGACCGTGTGTGCGCGCGTGTGCGTGTGTGTGGACTTCATCAGCGGCGACTGTACGTGTCGCAGAACTACGACGAGTCGATTCCGAAGGACATCGAACCAGAGTCGTCATTGCTGCGCGTGTCGGCCACGGACGCCGACAGCGACGAGAACGGCACCATCGAGTACTTCCTCAACGCCGACCGCAGCTCCGACGACGGCTACTTCAGGGTCGACCCACGCACCGGCGTCATCACACTGTCCCGCTCCCTCAGACAGGTCAGTCGCCGGCCAGTGTGACAGTCCCCCAGACAGGTCAGTCCCTCAGACAGGTCAGTCGCCGGCCAGTCTGACAGTCCCCCAGACAGGTCAGTCCCTCAGACAGGTCAGTCCCTCAGACAGGTCAGTCGCCGGCCAGTCTGACAGTCCCCCAGACAGGTCAGTCCCTCAGACAGGTCAGTCCATCAGACAGGTCAGTCCCTCAGACAGGTCAGTCCCCCAGACAGGTCAGTCCCTCAGACAGGTCAGTCGCCGGCCACTGTGACAGTCCCCCAGACAGGTCAGTCCCTCAGACAGGTCAGTCGCCGGCCAGTGTGACAGTCCCCCAGACAGGTCAGTCCCTCAGACAGGTCAGTCGCCGGCCAGTGTGACAGTCCCCCAGACAGGTCAGTCCCTCAGACAGGTCAGTCGCCGGCCAGTGTGACAGTCCCCCAGACAGGTCAGTCCTCAGACAGGTCAGTCGCCGGCCAGTCTGACAGTCCCCGACAGGCCAGTCCCCAGACAGGTCAGTCCCTCAGACAGGTCAGTCGCCGGCCACTGTGACAGTCCCCCAGACAGGTCAGTCCCTCAGACAGGTCAGTCGCCGGCCAGTGTGACAGTCCCCCAGACAGGTCAGTCCCTCAGACAGGTCAGTCTCAGACAGGTCAGTCCATCAGACAGGTCAGTCCCTCAGACAGGTCAGTCCCCAGACGGGTCAGTCCCTCAGACAGGTCAGTCGCCGGCCATGTGACAGTCCCCCAGACAGGTCTGCATTGACAGTCCCCCAGACAGGTCAGTCCCTCAGACAGGTCAGTCGCCGGCCAGTCTGACAGTCCCCCAGACAGGTCAGTCCCCAGACAGGTCCAGACAGGTCAGTCCTCAGACAGGTCAGTCGCCGGCCAGTGTGACAGTCCCCCAGACAGGTCAGTCCCTCAGACAGGTCAGTCGCCGGCCAGTGTGACAGTCCCCCAGACAGGTCAGTCCCTCAGACAGGTCAGTCGCCGGCCAGTGTGACAGTCCCCCAGACAGGTCAGTCCCTCAGACAGGTCAGTCGCCGGCCAGTGTGACAGTCCCCCAGACAGGTCAGTCCCCCAGACAGGTCAGTCGCCGGCCAGTGTGACAGTCCCCCAGACAGGTCAGTCCCTCAGACAGGTCAGTCGCCGGCCAGTGTGACAGTCCCCAGACAGGTCAGTCCCTCAGACAGGTCAGTCGCCGGCCGTGTGACAGTCCCCCAGACAGGTCAGTCCCCAGACAGGTCGTCGCCGGCCCCCCAGACAGGTCAGTCCTCAGACAGGTCGTCGCCGGCCATGACAGTCCCCAGACAGGTCAGTCCCCAGACAGGTCAGTCCCAGACAGGTCAGTCCTCAGACAGGTCAGTCGCCGGCCAGTGACATCCCCAGACAGGTCAGTCCCCAGACAGGTCAGTCCCTCAGACAGGTCAGTCGCCGGCCAGTGTGACATTCCCCAGACAGGTCCCAGACGGTGTCCCCAGACAGGTCGTGCGGCCAGTTGACAGTCCCCGAAGCCCCGACGGTCGTCCCTGACGGTGTCGCGGCCAGTGAGTCCCCCAGACAGGTCAGTCCCTCAGACAGGTCAGTCGCCGGCCAGTGTGACATTCCCCAGACAGGTCAGTCCCCCAGACAGGTCAGTCCCTCAGACAGGTCAGTCGCCGGCCAGTCTGACAGTCCCCCAGACAGGTCAGTCCCCCAGACAGGTCAGTCCCTCAGACAGGTCAGTCGCCGGCCAGTCTGACAGTCCCCCAGACAGGTCAGTCCCCCAGACAGGTCAGTCCCTCAGACAGGTCAGTCGCCGGCCAGTGTGACATTCCCTCAGACAGGTCAGTCCCTCAGACAGGTCAGTCGCCGGCCAGTCTGACAGCCCCCAGACAGGCCACCCCAGACAGGTCAGTCCCTCAGACAGGTCAGTCCCTCAGACAGGTCAGTCCCTCAGACAGGTCAGTCGCCGGCCAGTGTGACAGTCCCCCAGACAGGTCAGTCCCTCAGACAGGTCAGTCGCCGGCCAGTGTGACAGTCCCCCAGACAGGTCAGTCCCCCAGACAGGTCAGTCCCCAGACAGGTCAGTCCCCAGACAGGTCAGTCCCCCAGACAGGTCAGTCCCTCAGACAGGTCAGTCGCCGGCCAGTGTGACAGTCCCCCAGACAGGTCAGTCCCCCAGACAGGTCAGTCCCTCAGACAGGTCAGTCGCCGGCCAGTCTGACAGTCCCCCAGACAGGTCAGTCCCCCAGACAGGTCAGTCCCTCAGACAGGTCAGTCGCCGGCCAGTGTGACATTCCCCCAGACAGGTCAGTCCCCCAGACAGGTCGGTCCCCCAGACAGGTCAGTCCCTCAGACAGGTCAGTCGCCGGCCACTGTGACAGTCCCCCAGACAGGTCAGTCCCCCAGACAGGTCAGTCGCCGGCCAGTGTGACAGTCCCCCAGACAGGTCAGTCCCCCAGACAGGTCAGTCCCCCAGACAGGTCAGTCGCCGGCCAGTGTGACAGTCCCCAGACAGGTCAGTCCCCCAGACAGGTCAGTCCCCCAGACAGGTGTCAGTGTGTCAGTCCCTCAGACAGGTCAGTCCCTCAGACAGGTCAGTCGCCGGCCAGTGTGACAGTCCCCCAGACAGGTCAGTCCCCCAGACAGGTCAGTCCCCCAGACAGGTCAGTCGCCGGCCAGTGTGTCAGTCCCCCAGACAGGTCAGTCCCCCAGACAGGTCAGTCGCCGGCCAGTGTGACAGTCCCCCAGACAGGTCAGTCCCCCAGACAGGTCAGTCCCCCAGACAGGTCAGTCGCCGGCCAGTGTGACAGTCCCCCAGACAGGTCGGTCCCCCAGACAGGTCAGTCCCCCAGACAGGTCAGTCCCTCAGACAGGTCAGTCCCCCAGACAGGTCAGTCCCTCAGACAGGTCAGTCGCCGGCCACTGTGACAGTCCCCCAGACAGGTCAGTCCCCCAGACAGGTCAGTCCCCCAGACAGGTCAGTCGCCGGCCAGTGTGACATTCCCTCAGACAGGTCAGTCCCCCAGACAGGTCAGTCCCTCAGACAGGTCAGTCGCCGGCCAGTGTGACAGTCCCCCAGACAGGTCAGTCCCCCAGACAGGTCAGTCCCCCAGACAGGTCAGTCCCTCAGACAGGTCGGTCCCTCAGGCAGGCCAGGGGCTGGGTGGGTCTGCACGGGATCAGGCAGGTGAGTGGCGATCGTGCAGGCCGGGGAGCAATGTCAGGAGTGACACGGGTCAGGCGCGACCACTCGAGGTGAACAGCCGTGTCCAATGTCACGTATTGGACTCGGCCGGCCCTAGCGTGTGCGGTGTTGTCTACTGTGAGCTGATAATACGTCAAGCTGGAGCTCATGGTGTATGCGTTGTCTGCCAGGTTAGAGAACATGCTGGATTGGGACGGGTGACTGTGACTGTGATTAGTGATCGATTGACGGTCAGAAGCAAAGAATCTTGGTCTCATGTTCGATTGCAACCTCTCCTGGAACTCTCATGTCTCCCTCATCACTAGGCGCTGTTTTGGAATTCTATGTGGTCTATCACATCTGAAGCACAACCTCCCGACGGGCGTCATTACAACGCTGGTCACTGCCCTGGTGATTTCCCAGGTTCGCTACTGTATTTCCATATATGGCAGCGGTACTCTCCAAAACATTTCCCGAATCCGAAAAAAATTAATTTTGCGGCTAAAGTAATCTTCGGACGCAGGAAATTTGACCACGTTTCAGACCTGTTGGTGAGACTGGGGTGGCTGACAGCGAGTGAGTTGGCTAACTATCACTGTCTAACTGTCCTGCACAAGCTTCGTCGCTTTGGAGAGCCGGAACAACTCGCTCTGACCTTTCATACTGTAGGCCAGGTCAGCCAGAGGCAGTCAGTATCTAGACATGCTAGCGATCTCTACCTGCCCAGATCTAGAACGGAAATGGGAAAAAGGCGGTTCCAAGTCAGAGCAGCTGCTCTTTATAACGTATTACCTCAGGACCTGAGAGAACTGCCAGTGTCACGGTTTGGTGCGGCGCTGAAACGGCATATCAGGCCATCTTGATGGATATGTTTGGCATGAGTTAGTTATTGCCTGGTGTTATGTGAGACTGGTGTCAGTGTGAGTCATATGTGAGACTGGTGAGAATGTGAATTTGGAATGGTTGTCATCGCAGTGTTTTAACAAAATTTTATCCTACTCTTATCGTTTTATCTACAAGACGAGGAATCGTAATAGCCACGAATGTGTCGTGGAAGGTTCTAATAAATGTCTATGTCTATGTCGACCACTTAGCCGGGGCGCCGGTGGCCGAGATGCAGACTGTGACTCACGTGCGACGACTCGCCTCCCGCCAGCCATCAGTCGTCACGCTCTGCCTCACGCCAGCCATCAGTCGTCACGCTCTTCCTCCCGCCAGCCATCAGTCGTCACGCTCTGCCTCCCGCCAGCCATCAGTCGTCACGCTCTTCCTCCCGCCAGCCATCAGTCGTCACGCTCTGCCTCCCGCCAGCCATCAGTCGTCACGCTCTTCCTCCCGCCAGCCATCAGTCGTCACGCTCTTCCTCCCGCCAGCCATCAGTCGTCACGCTCTTCCTCACGCCAGCCATCAGTCGTCACGCTCTGCCTCCCGCCAGCCATCAGTCGTCACGCTCTGCCTCCCGCCAGCCATCAGCCGTCACGCTCTGCCTCCCGCCAGCCATCAGTCGTCACGCTCTGCCTCCCGCCAGCCATCAGTCGTCACGCTCTACCTCCCGCCAGCCATCAGCCGTCACGCTCTGCCTCACGCCAGCCATCAGTCGTCACGCTCTGCCTCCCGCCAGACATCAGTCGTCACGCTCTGCCTCCCGCCAGCCATCAGCCGTCACGCTCTGCCTCCCGCCAGCCATCAGTCGTTACGCGCTGCCTCCCGCCGAGCAGACAATCGACCCAGCTGCTACACAGCCAATTAAGTGGGTCGCCACCTTGTGTACTCAGCGGCGACCCGCCCTCGCCTTCGGGCGGACAATGCGGCCGGGTGGGTGACCGCCCCGGCCCCGCCTCCTCCCGCGAACCCCGCGCCGCCGTACTTAGGGTTACCAGGACTCAGCCGTCGGTGGTAAGTGATAGCAGGTGCGCTTGGTGGCTGTCTTCCGGTCCACACGTCGTTAGCACCTTATGCCGCTTTGTGGCGCTCGTAAATTAAAGTGCTGCTAATGTGGTTGCCGTCGCGGCTCGGGTGGTCGGCTGGTGCAGTCTCCAGGGTGACGGCTGGTTCCGCAGGACATGGATGAGTGGTGTGCGGTCGGTTGCAGGGCATTGTGACGTGGTGCTGCAACACGGTGATCGATGTGTGCTCTTTGGGTATTGATGCATTGTGTTCATTGGAAGGATGCATTTCATGTATTGCATGAACTCCTCTACGAGCGCGGAGGGATCTTGGTTGGTGTATTCGCCCTGAAACTAATCTGTCAGGTGATTCAGGGCCACCTATTGCTGCCTGACGTTCCACTTGGCTGCTCTGGTCAGCTGTGCCGCTTTTGGCGCACTGCTTGGTGGTTCCACGGGTATTGTTAAATTGGCTAAATTGTTGTATTTGCATCAGCTTGGTCTGGTCTGGTCTCTTGGTCTGGTCTGGTCTGTCATCAGCTTGGTCTGGTCTGGTCTGGTCTAACTGGCCGTCGGTCGACGTCACTGACCACCGATCAACTCATCTGCATTCGAAGCATATGACCTCCAGCTTGTTCAAAGTTATACAGAATGTTCAGCTTTTTATTTGTCCTCGATATACCTGGTTTGGCCTCGGGCTGTAACCGTATTCACTTATGATGGCGACATCCCTGAACCCATTTACCAAGACCCTTTCATCTCACTACATCTCGTATTTTCGGGATTGCATGGGTGGTCGGCTTTCACTAGAGCAAGCAAGGAATCCACTGCAAGGGCCACTAAAGAGATCCCGAGATGTTTGTCCACGCCAAACGATGATGATGATCCAGATGACGATCCCGGATCTGAATTTATCTAGACGAGTATCCCGGATCAGTGGGTGGCGGCCCACATGGTCCGCATAGATGCCGTGTGGACAGTGCCAGTGTACAGGGGGCGCGGTACGTCGTTGGATGCCGTGTGGACAGTGCCAGTGTACAGGGGGCGCGGTACGCATAGATGCCGTGTGGACAGTGCCAGTGTACAGGGGGCGCGGTACGTCGTTGGATGCCGTGTGGACAGTGCCAGTGTACAGGGGGCGCGGTACGTCGTTGGATGCCGTGTGGACAGTGCCAGTGTACAGGGGGCGCGGTACGTCGTTGGATGCCGTGTGGACAGTACCAGTGTACAGGGGGCGCGGTACGTCGTTGGATGCCGTGTGGACAGTACCAGTGTACAGGGGGCGCGGTACGTCGTTGGATGCCGTGTGGACAGTGCCAGTGTACAGGGGGCGCGGTACGTCGTTGGATGCCGTGTGGACAGTACCAGTGTACAGGGGGCGCGGTACGTCGTTGGATGCCGTGTGGACAGTGCCAGTGTACAGGGGGCGCGGTACGTCGTTGGATGCCGTGTGGACAGTGCCAGTGTACAGGGGGCGCGGTACGTCGTTGGATGCCGTGTGGATAGTGCCAGTGTACAGTGGGTGCGGTACGTCGTTGGATACCGTGTGGATAGTGCCAGTGTACGGGGTTGCGGTACGTCGTTGGATGCCGTGTGGATAGTGCCAGTGTACAGGGGCGCGGTACGTCGTTGGATGTCTGTGGATAGTGCCAGTGTACAGGGGGCGCGGTACGTCGTTGGATGCCGTGTGGACAGTGCCAGTGTACAGTGGGTGCGGTACGTCGTTGGATGCCGTGTGGACAGTGCCAGTGTACAGGGGGCGCGGTACGTCGTTGGATGCCGTGTGGACAGTGCCAGTGTACAGGGGGCGCGGTACGTCGTTGGATGCCGTGTGGACAGTGCCAGTGTACAGGGGGCGCGGTACGTCGTTGGATGCCGTGTGGACAGTGCCAGTGTACAGGTGGGTGCGGTACGTCGTTGGATGCCGTGTGGATAGTGCCAGTGTACAGGGGGCGCGGTACGTCGTTGGATGCCGTGTGGATAGTGCCAGTGTACAGGGGGCGCGGTACGCATAGATGCCGTGTGGACAGTGCCAGTGTACAGGGGGCGCGGTACGTCGTTGGATGCCGTGTGGATGGTGCCAGTGTACAGTGGGTGCGGTACGTCGTTGGATGCCGTGTGGACAGTGCCAGTGTACAGGGGGCGCGGTACGTCGTTGGATGCCGTGTGGACAGTGCCAGTATATAGGTGACACGGTACGAAAATCGTCAACGGTGTGCAGCTGTGGACAGCCTGAGAAGAGATAATACGTGAGTCGGTGACGCTATTGGGTAACGAGTGGCCTTGGAAGGTGACATTACGGCAGGCGTGGGCCGCTGTCGAGTACGTCAGTCTTGTAGCTGTGAGCGATCCCTCCGACCAGCTGTGCACTCTATTGAGGCCCGATTCTTTGTTTAGCCTTCGTGCAAACGGAAACCAAGCGCCGACTGAGACCGTGAGTGGGTATCGACGGTCCGCCGGCTTGGTCAGCTTTGCTATGGCCTCGCGCCAAGTACACTCAGCACCGTGTCGTCAGAGGTAGTTTGTAAGTCTATGTACGATCGATGGGTTTTGCGAGCGCTGTCGTGCGTGCCCTGACCTGTTTCCAATGAAGTTCTGATGGAGGTGGCGAATCAGCTACCTTGGCTAATCAGCTCCCATAGTCATGTGGACTACTAACAACCCTCGCCAGTCCACCCACCCAGCCGAAGGTCGGTCAAATGGTCAGACACGAATGTATGATAACACCTGCGTCCACCCACCCGCTGGGTCGTTGGTCATGTGGACTACTAACCTCGCTCACTCACCCAGCTGAAGGGCGGTCAAATGGTCAGACACGATATCCACGAAATAGCTGGCTGTTTGCGGCGTGCGGCCTGGTAGCCGATCAACACCGCGTCTGTAATGAGTGCACCGTGTCCCACGCAGTGACAGCAGTGATCTGACCTGACCTGACCTGACCTGACCTGACTGCCGCCAGATCGCCATCGACTACCGATTCCA
The DNA here is from genome assembly GCA_034440615.1 of Ashinkailepas kermadecensis. Classification (NCBI taxonomy): domain Eukaryota; kingdom Metazoa; phylum Arthropoda; class Thecostraca; family Neolepadidae; genus Ashinkailepas; species Ashinkailepas kermadecensis. Next base: position 697,370 of record JAOTOM010005085.1, read on the forward strand.
CCTGACGTCGGTGGCTCGTGACCGGGGCTCTCCACAGCTGTCGGCACGCGTGCCGGTTACTATCACCGTCAAGGATTCCAACACGCGCCCACCCACGTTTGTCGTGCTGCCCAATCAAACCTACTACCTGCCCGAGAATTACCGCGACACGGAGGCGGCCATCGCGCGCGTCAAGGCAGTGTGAGTGACATGACCTGACCTGACCTGACCTGACCGGACCTAACCGGACCTGATCTGACGGTCGCCGCCCTCACCGTGGCTGCTGATGGGCAGAAATCGGTATTGATCGCATCTTGTGTGGGGAAGTGTGGTGTTGGATTCCCTGGGCATGGGTCTGGATCTGATGGGCTCGCGTTATGTGTCAAGCAGGGCTTGATTTCATGCTAATCGAGTTGAATATTAGTGACGTAAAATTGCTTCTGTGCTTTGTAGCCGCGCACCACTTCTACTCCACCACCTAAGGACATCAGTTCCACTCCACCACCTAAGGACATCACTTCCACTCCACCACCTAAGGATATCACTTCCACTCCACCACCTAAGGACATCAGTTCCACTCCGCCGCCTAAGGACATCACTTCCACTCCACCACCTAAGGACATCACTTCCACTCCACCACCTAAGGACGTCAGTTTCACCCTACTACTTACGCTAATTCTGCATTCTCCCCTCCCGATACATTTTCCTCGAATTCAAAGTAACCGGAAGTTGGCCGTAAACCCGTCGGTTGCTTCAAACGACGCGTGTATTGACGCGTGTATTGACGCGTGTATTGGCGCCACGATACGGTGAGTGTATACTTAAGTAGCAGGATCGAAGGTCTGCCCACTGCAAAGCACGGTCGCCCGCTCGGTGGTGAGGTTCGGTCGATGTCAACCGTTTTGAAGTGCACGATTCTCTGGATTGTCGAGAGTCAGAAAACATTAATTTGCCGATGCCGGTGGTGGTGGACGCGCAATGACTGGCCTCGACACGGTCGATTGCCCATCAGCCGGCTGGTGTTGGCTGTGGAAGGCAGCGACAAACACGGCTGTGGTGCGACGAACGCGCCTCTGGCGATGTGAATGACCTGCGTCACCCTGCACACTGGTTTACGATCTTGAAACCCACGATATCCTCATATCACACACCATCTGCATCAAACTCGCATGCCATTTCTGAATGGGTTATCAGGCATCAGACACGTGCCATGTTGATGTTTGCTATTTGCAACAAATGCATATAATTGCCGTGATCGTGCTGCGTACAAGTGGTGTACTTATAGCATGCAATGTGTAATAGTTAAGCACTTTTTGCCTGTGCAGGTTCGAAGTCAGGTCTACATCATGAAATATCGTGTTGATCCTAGGGGGACTGGGATTTTTTATGGGTGGGGGTGAGGGGTTGTTTTCCAGGTGCATGGAACAATAGCTAGAGTTCGTCTGCGTGAGTTTCGTAGTGTTGAGATAGTTAGCAGCACATATTTTGGGACCAATCTTACCTGCTGAATTAGGATTGAGCTTGCTGTTACCGTGATACTGATATATAATTTGCAATATGGGTCAATGGGGAGGGGATTTTTGCGCCGCTAGTATTTTGTAACCAACCGACCGATTCCGTTAATTCAAACGACAATCGAAGGCTCAGTAATTTTTTTAAACGATAGATTGTTTTGTTGATCCAGAGGTCACTGGCGTTACGAGGCGACTCAAGTGAAAGTATGTCGGCCTGAGGGACAATCATCCTCAAATGAGGAATTGTGCAAAATCCGGATGTCAAGAATATTTTACCGTTTCACCATTTTGGTCATTTGACTGCTCTGAGGTGTTCAAATGTCATTTGACCCTCAGAGCGGTCCATTTGAGCCGCTGTGGAACCGTTCGGTTTCGGGGAAGATAGAAAGGTCAAGTTCGAACACAAGAGCAAGTCTTGATTTCTGTTCGGTGAGTAAAAAGATGCATGTATACAGTATAAATAACGTAATCTGGGGCTAAATAGGGAGAAATTGACCGTTCAATTTTTACATTCTCGGTACACCTATTAATAAATGTATTCAATATAAATATATTACACTATGGCAGTTTGGGTCACACACGAGGTAAAATGCAGCACTAGTTAAACAAGGGGAGAACAGCATTGATAACGGCGTGTGTTACTTAATTTCGAATGACATTCTAGGTCATAAAAATGACATTGGATATTGCATATGTAAGAAGTGAATAAATAATAGCACAAGCTTCCATAGGATGGGGAGGACGTCCTCCACAGCAAAAACAAGATGTGTATATATATATATATATATATATATATATATATATATATATATATATATATATATATATATGCATGTCAACATATATTGGTGTGGCATGCCACGCCGTTTTTGCCGAATCAGGAAAACGTTTTAAATTCAAAGATACGGCATCATTTTTGGTTCCAGACTTTAAAAAATAAAGTGGTATTGATCCGAAGAGTATTGCTACCTTTCAGGACTGGTGGTATCGTCGATCCTCCCGTTACAGAAAATCCTTAATACGTCACCGCTTGCCGTAATAGGTTTTTTTTAGATCTTGACCTCTGGTAAATAGTACCTCTGTAGCATGAAAACCGCAATTGATGATGAGTTCATTGACAGCACATTTTGAAAGTGGAGTGATACAAATGTGGTATTTCAAATCTCTCCGATAAGGGGAGGGCTGGAGAGTGGATAATTCCATAGGATACGGTGGGAGATCTGGAAGGTGTTCGGGGAGGGAGAGGAGCAATGGACCAGAAAAATGTAATATGCAGATGCCAACCGAAATCAAGATGCATTAATTGTTATAGCCGCTCTCACGGCTGTGGAAATTGAGTTCCCTACAATAGCATGGCTTTGAAAAATATTAGGGCACTGAATGTAAGTTAGTTGCTTGAAATATATTGGGGTGCCAGATTCCCATGTCAAGCTCTAGCGTTCTTGGGACTCGAGAGTATATTATAGTGCTTGAGCCCCAAGGAGATACCTCCACTCATGGTGTCTCAGTCGCTTTTGAAAGCTGGATAACTCCAAGATTCTTTCGAGCTCCAATTGGTTTCCGATTTTAGTGTATTCCAAACTTGGCTTCCCACCTACTTCTTGTGGTCACTAGTTCTAGGATTGCAATGATCCCCCCCCTCTACACGCTCATTGGTTTCGTCCAAAGCCTCTCCGACGTTTGCAATACCATGCATTTGCATGCATCACCATTGTTTACATTTACAGTATAATGTTATATAATAAGGCAATATAGGATTGCAGTCAGGAATGACCATAGCAGTTCTTGTGCGACCTTAGTTTATGTTGAAAGATAGCTTGTCTCAGTGCAGCTTTAAATACACGAATAAATGTGAGCCAGTCAGAATGGTATGCTCAACCATGGATGTGTGCTTTAAATTAGAAAACACGCTTAGTGTGAACTATATCAGAATTGTGGAATGTATGTCCTCCATTGTGACGTCGTTAAGTGTCACACATCAAAGCTGTATGCAGCACCTGGGGAAATAAACGACCTTGTTTGGTTCCTTCACTGGGACTACGTTGCTACAGCGTTTCGAATCCCAATTCCTGTACTTTCAATTGAACCGGTACCTATATACTTCATTTTTGGTATTATTCACCACAATATTTTATTTCAAATGTACGCATTTTTTGTCAAAAAGAAATATTTGTTGGCGAAACATAGCCAAGCCGGTCCAGTAGGCATCTACGAAGGGCAGCCAGCTTGCCACCAGTCACGTGGTTATGTAGTCATGTCACTCGACCTGTGTGCCCCGAGGCTGGGCGACTGCATGGCTGATGCGACGGAGGATGCCACACTGAACGGTTGTATGCGGCATGAGCTGAGCGGGAAGATTGTGCGACCAAGAAGTCTGTAACATGGCGTGGTTGATGGTTATGTCTGTGCTTATTCGACATAGCGCAGGTCAGTTTCAAATGAGTTTACTGTGCTCGGCATGTTATCCCAAATTGAACAGGATTCCAGCCAATTTCAACAGAAGTGGATCACTTCAATGAACATCTACCGGATATTATAGGCACTGGTTTCGTAATGGGCCTTCTCTGTGGAATATCGAGCACGCGTTCCGCGTGTGACTCAACGGTGCCGAAATGTTCACATCGGATTTACCTCTCTCTGGATGTCCCGCACTTCCATGAAGGTTGGTCGAAATATGGTGCATGTGTCACTGGCTGCCGAGAGGGCGCAGTGGCGGTCGGTCCACAAGCTCCCTGTCACGACATGATCCGCGACCCCGCGCTGCACCGATCCCGGTGTCCCATAGGCCACCGCTTGCCGTCGGCCGGCCAGCGGCCTTGTACAGCGGCCCTTGTACAGCCTTGCACTGCAGTGCACAGTGGACCAGATCGCCTTCAAAATCGCTTTAATTCGAAGCGCCTGTCGAATGGGACAATATAGTGTTTTCTGGGGTTACTGTGTGCGCTAAGATCGATTTTGTGGTCTATTTTAGCGTACCAAGTACTGGTAGCCCGGGAATGGGGGGGGGGGGTAATTTAGGGTTGTTGGTGAATTGACAGTCGGATGTCGGTAACGATAGCTGCTGATCGCGGCTTTAGATATGGTATTGCTGTACTTGTCAAGGCTGGGCTAATACAGTGGGCCCAACAGTACTATAGTCGAAATAAATTATCTTAACATCAATATTATACCTAAATTTAACAGACAATTCGTAAAAGGCCTCATCTATGCTGCGCATACATTGTGCAACGCCACTCAGGTTACACCGCAGGTCCACATTAGCACGCATGTGTGCATACAACTTTGCATGTGAACATGTAAATCACACGGGGCCTGCATACCTACTTAGTCGCGTTCCCTGTAAGCTGATCCCACCCAGCGCGCCGACACCATATTGAATTTATATTATCTGGTGCGTGCGTGTGCGTGTGTGTGGCTTAGTCATCGTCACTAGAGTCCGAGTCGACAAGGCTCTCAGCTGAGTACGAGTGGGACGTCACGACTGTGACCTCTTTCTTGAGAAGGGCGAGCGTCTCTTCTGCCAGGCTTACTCTGTTCCGGGCTCTCCTGCAGTGCTCGGTGACTGAAGACGAGCTGATGAGTGGGTCACTGGTGACAAGGAGGAACCCGAAATGGTCGGCCATGGTGTGCAGCTGGGAGTCTTTTCTTGCGTGGTTCAGTCGGTAGGCACGGACGTTTTTGCTCCTCGACTCCTGGGCTCGTCACTCAGTAGTCCAACCGAGAGCAGCAGCGAGTCTACAACGGCGGCTCCGTGTATCAGCACCTTGTGGACCGCCGCTGGCATGGGATACCACCAGCATAGCTCCACGTACAGGTCAGCTGTCACAGCACAGTACGCCTGGAATGCCAGGACGTCGATGGCGTATCCCGACGATGTCGTCTCCAGGATGACGCTCATCCGATGGACCAGCTGTCTGTCTACACCGGTCACCGCTGCAAATGCCTCCTCGTTCAGGAACGCACATATTGCGGTGTTGCCATCATTCAATGGTCCTTCCCCACCACAGTGGGACTGGTCACCGTGCACATGCATTTGTTCCCAGAATGTCTTCTTCACTTCAGTTTTTTGTTGTTGTTATATGCCTCTTTATCTGCCGGATTTGGTTAGATGAGCGATCGCTTTTATCTTCCCGTCTGCTGACTTCAGTCCGGAGAACTCTCGATCAGGACATCCCCGCCCGCTGAAGTAGACGGCTCACTCGTTGGCACTATTGTGAATATGTCCATCAACGTGCCATTCAGCCAATCTTCGTGGTCACCGACATATTTTCCCCTGTGCCGTCCAGCCTGATTCAAACCATCTCGTGTCTTAGGAAGTTATGCAGGCATCTTTTGCACTGTTTCAATTTATCACCTGATAGCTGTGATCATCTTCTACAGTCCTAAAACGGAATTAGGCTATCGACTGTCGTCTTGATAATATCCTCATGCTGTTCAATATACTCAGAGTTCCCTTCTCTACATGGTTCCTGAAGTTTCAGCCTCATATAACTTTTAATCACGCCTGAACCAACCACGATATTACTCATGTCAACACAATCGACACCTGTGTAGCGCCACTCAGACAACGCTCTTCCCTACCAGTGGCTTCAAACTGACGAAGCTCACCGGTGTGCGTCAGTGATCTGGATACTCCACATGCGCAGGTCGGGTAACGAGGCTGTCACCGTCACCCGACCTATCCGTGTCATATTGGTCAGAGCCTCGCTCTCCGTTAATTTGACACCCATCGCATGCACCGGGGCAACAGCGGACGGTCGCCGCGCAGGGCCGTCAGCTGACTGAGGTGCCGCGCGGCGCACATCAATACTAAAATGGAATTTATGGATTTAGCGCAAAAAATGCGCAACTTTGGCCATTGGATCCACGATCTGAAGGCACTGGGTCATCGCTATGTGCAAAAAAATATCCGTGGAACTCGGCGGAACTCACTTTATAACTCTTCAATTACCTCGGGAAGCTTATTCAATAAGTGATAGTATCACTGCGAAGCTTTGTACGAAACAGGTCTGAAATTTTACGTTAGCATTTCATTTTCGATGGTTTTCACAAGTAGACGAACCCAGCAGCCCCATGCTATGCTTACTTTTGTGATGCCGTCATTAAATCAGGACTTACAGCTTCATCAGCGCAGCTAGTGTACAGCGCAGCTCGGAAACTGACAGCATATAGCACCAATAAGGTGATGTCAACGGTCGAATTGAATGCAACAATCGAATGCACTGTTCATTTTTACATATATATCTGTTGTCAGAAGTAACAAAGTTCAGTTGATTTTTTTAAAATAAATGGCGGTGTTTAAGGCGATCTGGCCCACTGTGCACTGGCAGTAGATAGTACACTTGGTCGACGCTGGATGAGAGCCGGAGGTGATTGGCTAGCTGGAGTTACGGCGGAGAGCTGGAACTGGCGACGGATGCCTGATATTGGCGCTCGTTGGATGGACTACAGATGGCGCGAAGGTGCGATGTTGCCAGGGAGTGTGGATTGTGTATATATAGTCGATACTGATAGGTGGGGCCACCAGCGAATGTGCGGTGTTGCCAGGGAGTGTGGATTGTGGATATATAGTCGATACTGATAGGTGGGGCCACCAGCGAATGTGCGGTGTTGCCACGATGAGTGCATGGTTATCAAGGAGTGTGTGGGATTACCAGAGATTATGTGGTGTCACCAGGGTGTATGTATTGTTACGAGCGGGTACGTGTTGTTACCAGGGATTATGTGGTGTCACCAGGGTGTATGTATTGTTACGAGCGGGTACGTGATGTTACCAGGGATTATGTGGTGTCACCAGGGTGTATGTATTGTTACGAGCGGGTACGTGATGTTACCAGGGATTATGTGGTGTCACCAGGGTGTATGTATTGTTACGAGCGGGTACGTGTTGTTACCAGAGATTATGTGGTGTCACCAGGGTGTATGTATTGTTACGAGCGGGTACGTGTTGTTACCTGGGATTATGTGGTGTCACCAGGGTGTATGTATTGTTACGAGCGGGTACGTGTTGTTACCTGGGATTATGTGGTGTCACCAGGGTGTATGTATTGTTACGAGCGGGTACGTGATGTTACCAGGGATTATGTGGTGTCACCAGGGTGTATGTATTGTTACGAGCGGGTACGTGATGTTACCAGGGATTATGTGGTGTCACCAGGGTGTATGTATTGTTACGAGCGGGTACGTGATGTTACCAGGGATTATGTGGTGTCACCAGGGTGTATGTATTGTTACGAGCGGGTACGTGATGTTACCAGGGATTATGTGGTGTCACCAGGGTGTATGTATTGTTACGAGCGGGTACGTGTTGTTACCTGGGATTATGTGGTGTCACCAGGGTGTATGTATTGTTACGAGCGGGTACGTGTTGTTACCTGGGATTATGTGGTGTCACCAGGGTGTATGTATTGTTACGAGCGGGTACGTGTTGTTACCTGGGATTATGTGGTGTCACCAGGGTGTATGTATTGTTACGAGCGGGTACGTGTTGTTACCTGGGATTATGTGGTGTCACCAGGGTGTATGTATTGTTACGAGCGGGTACGTGTTGTTACCTGGGATTATGTGGTGTCACCAGGGTGTATGTATTGTTACGAGCGGGTATGTGATGTTACCAGGGATTATGTGGTGTCACCAGGGTGTATGTATTGTTACGAGCGGGTATGTGATGTTACCAGGGATTATGCAATGTTACCAGATAGTATTCAGTGTTACCAGAGGGTTTGGTGTAACCAGAGAGTGTGGGGTTGCGGGGAGGGTGCGGTTGGGTCGGTGGATAACACTGATACTACGACACAGTGGCGAGCCTGGTGAAGGCTGCACTACGACCAGCGTCCCAGGGTGTCGCGGCCGACGATATTGTAGCTGGCTGGCGACACGGGTGCCGTGCCGATGCGTGTGCACCTCCTGCTGCGTGATATATGCGCCAATTTTATGGCGAACGTCCGAGTGCGGACGAAACGACTGCCCATTGACACAGGCCGACTCACAACGCGTCGTTTCCGCCTTGTGTCGTGTATTCGGCTGCACTGGCGAAGCCGGCTTCCGTTTCCGTTTCCGGCGATCGCTGGCCGGTGATGGCGGCCAATCGGACCGGGGCTTCAGTCTGTCTTAGTCTGTCATCGGACCGGGGCTTCAGTCTGTCTTAGTCTGTCATCGGACCGGGGCTTCAGTCTGTCTTAGTCTGTCATCGGACCGGGGCTTCAGTCTGTCTTAGTCTGTCATCGAACCGGGGCTTCAGTCTGTCATCGAACCGGGGCTTCAGTCTGTCTTAGTCTGTCATCGAACCGGGGCTTCAGTCTGTCTTAGTCTGTCATCGGACCGGGGCTTCAGTCTGTCTTAGTCTGTCATCGGACCGGGGCTTCAGTCTGTCTTAGTCTGTCATCGGACCGGGGCTTCAGTCTGTCTTAGTCTGTCATCGGACCGGGGCTTCAGTCTGTCTTAGTCTGTCATCGGACCGGGGCTTCAGTCTGTCTTAGTCTGTCATCGGACCGGGGCTTCAGTCTGTCTTAGTCTGTCATCGAACCGGGGCTTCAGTCTGTCTTAGTCTGTCATCGGACCGGGGCTTCAGTCTGTCTTAGTCTGTCATCGAACCGGGGCTTCAGTCTGTCTTACTTCTTTTCTTGAATTTCGACAGCCTGCCATCTTTGGGTGATGTCGGGTGCTGTTGGGTATGTGGGACGTGGGTAGTGGCGAGACGGAGTGGTACTCTTGTGTTCTCGGGTGGTGGGACTCGGCCAGCGCGCCCGGCCCACTCGTCACCGGCCGCCAGAGCGTATGCGCCACATGTCTGTGGGTGGAGTGTGCTCCGTAGACGCAGGATGCAGTGGTTTGCTTTGGCGTACGTGGGTTCGAGTCCCACCTGTCGCTACCCTTCGCCCCCGACCAATCGGCGCGAGAGATTGTCCTCGCCACATGGCCCAAAACAGTCGACGCGACGCAAAGCCAATAATCACCACTGTTTGGGGCCGCGAATAGTCTATTGGTAAGGTGCCGTGTCCCGACCGAAGGTTATGGGTTCGAGTCCCACCTGTCGCTACTCTTCGCACGCTACCAATCGGTGTGGAGGATTAGCGACACTATACGGCCCAAAACAGTCAACGCGCCACAAAACCAATAGCCACCAGTGTGTGTTAATGCCTGGTTGTTGTGTCCGGTGTAACCTGGCTAAATTAGCTTCGACTGGGATATTAAGCACTTGACCACCGACTCTGGGGCTCCGGTTCTGTATCGCTCATATCCTGCTATCATATTTAATGCATGTACAAGTAATTGGTTCACTCAATAGTAATAGCCCACAACAATAGCTCGTATCCTGCTGTCGCAATTAATGCATGCACGAGCACTTGGTTCACTCAGTAGCAATAGCTCGCAACAATAGCTCGCAACAATAGCCCACCCAGGGTTGTTGGACGACCGTGTCTTGTTTGGGTACCGGTGATGTATCGGTGGTATCGTACTCCCGTTCAATCTGTGAATGGTCTTCATGCGCTTCATGGTTATTTCTTCAGTGTGTAAAAGTAAGGGTTGAATGTGCCTCATTGCAGCAGTTGAATCACTGGCTTCGTGCCGCGCCTTCGGAGCTGCAGCTGCCTCCGCACCTGTCGATATTGATACACTATTTATGATGGTTACAGCTGAAAGGAGGGGACGAGTGGTCTAGGGGTAAGATGCTCGTCTCACAATCCAAAGGTTGTGGGTTCGAGTCTCACCTGTTGCTACTCTTCGCCCGCGACCAATCGGCGTGAGAGATTGGCGACGCTACATGACTCAACGGTCGACGTGTCGTAAAACAAATAACCAACCAACCAACAGCTGAAAGGAGTCATAGCTGTTGTTCCAGAGAACTGCTACAGTCATCACGGTTATGGCGGTGTATTGGAGTCATAGCTGTTGTTCCAGAGAACTGCTACAGCCATCACGGTTATGGCGGTGTATTGCAGTAATAGCTGTTGTTCCAGAGAACTGCTACAGCCATCACGGTTATGGCGGTGTATTGGAGTCATAGCTGTTGTTCCAGAGAACTGCTACAGCCATCATGGTTATGGCGGTGTATTGGAGTCATAGCTGTTGTTCCAGAGCACTGCTACGGCCATCACGGTTATGGCGATGTATTGGAGTCATAGCTGTTGTTCCAGAGAACTGCTACAGCCATCAGGGTTATGGCGGGGTATTGCGATTGAACCGAAGTACAATTCAGGCTTCGCCCCGCTCGTCTCACAATCGAAAGGTTGTGGGTTCGAGTCTCACCTGTCGCTACTCTTCGCCCGCGACCAATCGGCGTGAGAGATTGGCGACGCTACATGACTCAACGGTCGACGTGTCGTAAAACCAATAACCAACCATCCAACCCGTCGTACTCCCAGCTGTTCACCAGCCAGCCACTATTTGTGCAACTCCACATCGGTGAATCGAAGCGAGAACGCAATAATTCAACGGAACTGACGAATTTGACGATTTGTCGAGCATGTATTCCGCTGCAGCGCCATATTTTCACAAAAATGTGAGCCACTCACGCGGCGGCGCCGCACACCGGCGTTTGTGCTGGGTATGGCGAAAAGTGCCGAAGGGTCGGCTGAATGTCAATACCGGTTTCTTTTGTGAGGTTGGGTCACGTGAATTTCGATCGACCAGCTGGGATCACCGTTTAACACGCACTTGAAATCCGAAACGCAAAAGTGGTGTGGCAGGATGCGTTGACAATAAATCCATCGAACCAGCCTGGCACAGAGCCGAGCCGAGCTCCACTGACATCCACACGGATGCCAGTAGAGGACACAGCAGGATGGTGCAGACTGCGCCTGACTGGTATGCAAAGCAACAAAAACACACAGAGAAGCGAAAGCCTTCAAGTAAAGACATCGCTAAATTACTTGCCAACGTTCATGCTTTTCTATAACTCACCCAGCCACCCCATGTAATGTGCCTATGAAGACCGCAATCACAACCCACAAGTGTATTTAACCAATAGTGATGAATTCACTGTTTATTTCGGACGTCGGATGAGCAGCAATAACTTCCTGGCTTTAGAATAGATATCACGTCATCTAGTCTGAAGGGTATTGCAGCTATTCCCGTGCACATCCGAATTGGACGACGACTGTGTTCGTATCGGTAGGGTATTGCAGCAGCATTTCTGTTTGAAATACTGGCAGTGAGATTTGTAACAACGGAGGCCTGGAATGGCTCAGTAGATGGTTTGGTTACCCGGATATTGGTTACCGTTCGGTTGTGTGTAGTAGTGTTTATGTATGACTGGCAGTAAGAATTGTACCAATCGAGGCCCAGAACTGCTCAGTTGATGGGGTGGTGCCCTGGATATTGGGTACCATTCAGTTGTGTGTAGCAGCCGTCCAGAAATCGAAGCACGCATACAATGGAGCCGTAGCTGCCGAATCATCACCGAGCCATGACTAGTATACAATGGAGCCGTCGCTGCCGAAGCATCACCGAGTCATGACTAGTCCGCTGTCGGTCAGTTGCTGCCTGGCTCGTAATGGCTTGGTTTTCACTGGACGCGACCGTTCTGCTTTTGCGGTACACTTAGCTCTCCAGACGCACCCGTATAGACGGCGAGGACGTGTGCAATGTACGATGATCATCAGCTAAGTACGGTGCAGTTGTCAAGGGTCAAGCGACCCCGGGGTCATTGACATGCTGCCGAAATGGTCTCGCTGGGTCGTGGAGCTGCCTGTCACCAACAATAATCATAATTATTTGGAAGCGGCTGCTCTCTCAAGGGCTCAGTAATGCATCCTGTATGGGTTTTGGGTGAAAAGAGTGATAGTTGATACCTTCTATTTTTTGTGTGCCCAACGTCGTTGTTTGCATGAACAGTATTTAGGTAGAAAGTCGATTGCAACTGATACAAGAGCCGTTCTACTTTGTCATTTGATGTGATGTAAGGCTGATGTTGGAATACACTAACACTGGCAGGGGAGCCGTGGTTTCTGCTCAATGGTGGCCAATGCCCGCCGGTGTGCCACACCAATGTCGAACTGCAGTATGTAGTGTGTATTATTCAGCATGTTTGGGTTGAGCACCGGATTACCACTATGTGGTGTGTGTTATTCAGCATGTTTGGGTTGAGCACCGGATTACCACTATATGGTGTGTATTATTCAGCATGTTTGGGTTGAGCACCGGATTACCACTATGTGGTGTGTGTTATTCAGCATGTTTGGGTTGAGCACCGGATTACCACTATATGGTGTGTATTATTCAGCATGTTTGGGTTGAGCACCGGATTACCACTATGTGGTGTGTATTATTCAGCATGCTTGGGTTGAGCACCGGATTACCACTATGTCGTGTCCAGTTATCGTACGTAGATACGAATATTATACCTTGGAAAGCCGTGCATTGAATTAGTGTATGCAAATACACCCGAAGTATATTGTTCCGAAGAATATTGTTTGTGTTCCTGTCGCCGCGACACTGCCACCACGATCCCCAGTGTGTTCTTGTCGCCGCGACACTGCCACCACGATCCCCAGTGTGTTCTTGTCGCCGCGACACTGCCACCACGATCCCAAGTGTGTTCTTGTCGCCACGACACTTCCTCCACGATCCCCAGTGTGTTCTTGTCGCCGCGACACTGCCACCACGATCCCCAGTGTGTTCTTGTCGACGCGACACTGCCATCACATCCCAGTGTGTTTTGTGCCACACTGCCACCACATCCATGTGTTCTTGTCGCCACGACACTTCTTCCACGATCCCCAGTGTGTTCTGTGCCGCGACACTGCCATCACGATCCCCAGTGTGTTCTTGTCGCCGCGACACTGCCACCACGATCCCAGTGTGTTCTTGTCGCCACGACACTCCTCCACGATCCCCATGTTTCTGTGCCGCGACACTGCCCACGATCCAGTGTGTTCCTGTGCACCCCCCACCTTTTTCACACTGCCACCACGATCCCTTGTTCCTGTGCCACACACTCCTCCCGATCCCCAGTGTGTTTTGTCGCCGCGCACTGCCACCACGATCCCCGTGTTCCTGTGCCACGACACTTCCTCCACGATCCCCATGTGTTCTTGTGCCGCGACACTGCCACCACGATAGGTGTTCTTGTCGCCGCGACACTACCATCACGATCCCCAGTTGTTCTTGTCGCCGCGACACTGCCACCACGATCCCAAGTGTGTTCTTGTCGCACGACACTCCTCCACGATCCCCAGTGTGTTTTGTGCCGCGACACTGCCACCACGATCCCCAGTGTGTTCCTGTCGCCACGACACTTCCTCCACGATCCCCAGTGTGTTCTTGTCGCCGCGACACTGCCACCACGATCACAAGTGTGTTCTTGTCGCCGCGACACTGCCTCCACGATCCCAAGTGTGTTCTTGTCGCCGCGACACTGCCTCCACGATCCCAAGTGTGTTCTTGTCGCCGCGACACTGCCTCCACGATCCCAAGTGTGTTCTTGTCGCCGCGACACTGCCACCACGATCCCCAAGTGTGTTCTTGTCGCCGCGACACTGCCTCCACGATCCCAAGTGTGTTCTTGTCGCCGCGACACTGCCATCTCGATCCCCAGTGTGTTCTTGTCGCCGCGACACTGCCTCCACGATCCCCAATGTGTTCTTGTCGCCGCGATCTCGTGTGGCCCCGTCATCACTATCTCTCGTGTGGCCCTGTCATCACTATCTCTCGTGTGGCCCTGTCATCACTATCTCTCGTGTGGCCCTGTCATCACTATCTCTCGTGTGACCCTGTCATCACTATCTCTCGTGTGACCCTGTCATCACTATCTCTCGTGTGATCCTGTCATCACTATCTCTCGTGTGGCCCTGTCATCACTATCTCTCGTGTGGCCCTGTCAGCACTATCTCTCGTGTGGCCCTGTCATCACTATCTCTCGTGTGGCCCTGTCATCACTATCTCTCGTGTGATCCTGTCACCACGGTCTCCAGTGTGACCCTGTCACCACGGTCTCCAGTGTGACCTGTCACCTTGGGCCTCAGTATGACACGGCCGTCACAGTCCTCGGGACCATACTGTCACCATGGTTCCCGGTGTCTCTCGTGTGACCCTGCCACTCTGACAGGTCGTGACGTTGCTCGCACACGACAGGTCGAACTCGGACACAAGCCCTGCCGTGTACTACGACATCGTACCCGGCTCACAAGAGCAAACCAACCGCTACCGTACGTTCATAGTGGAGGACGACGGCGACGGTGGCGCCATCATCAAATACGGCGGGAGTCGGCAGTTCGACTATGAACAGTTCACCGACTATAACATAACAGTGCGCGCAACGGTAAGTAACATAACTTCATATACTAGTATTGTGTGGCGGTTAGTAAGCTAACGTGACAGGCCGTATCAATGAATGACCCATTCTCGAATGCAATCCAATCACACCAAAAATATCAGGCCCGCGTCATCCGAGTCGTCTTGCGTTTCAGATTGCGCGATATCCGCTCTCATAAAACTTTATGATGCATCTTGATGCATCTGGGACGCACTTCCAGGTTCTTTGCTGATACTTTGGTGCTACGTTCCGATCAGCCCAGTTTATGTGATACAGTAAGTTTCAATTTATCGCGAAAGTGGTCTGGAAGCACTCCACTACAGACCCATTTCGTTGACATCGTCGCTTTGTAAGTTGATGGAAAAAATGGTTAATATGCGTCTAACATGGTTTTTAGAGCAACAGGACTTCTTCTCAAATGCCCAGTGTGGCTTCCGGAAGAACCGATCCACGGTGGACCATGTTTTAGCTTTGGACACCGCCGTCCGTGCTGGTTTCAAGGATCACAAGCACGTAGGTGCAGTGTTTTTCGACGTGGAGGCCGCCTATGACACTGCCTGGCGCCACGGGATTTTGATGAAGTTGTGGAACTGTGGTGTTAGAGGATCCATGGGAGTCTTCATCAAAAACTTTTTAGCTAATCGGTGCTACCGCGTCCGACTCGGTAATCAGTTGTCAGAAAAATGCGTGCCTACGAACGGAGTTCCACAAGGAAGTGTGCTCAGTGTGTCCCTGTTTGGAGTGCTGATCAACGATATTGGAAAGAGACTACCAGAAAACATAGGACGCTCACTTTTCGTGGATGACCTCGCAATTTGGCTCTCTGCTTCTCGTACACCATCTTTGAACCGGAAGTTACAGCTGGCCATACATCACCTTGAAGATCGGAGCTACCGAAACGGGCTTTGATTTTCCACAGAAAAACAGTCGCTGTACACTTTTCTCGCCGACGATCGTGCTACTCTGAACTGTCACTTCAACTATATGGAAAGCCAATCCCGCTGCGACCGTCCGCCAAGTTTCTTGGCGTCTCTCTCGACAGCCGGTTGACATACAGTGACCACCTTAAATCTCTGCGCCAGCGTTGTTCCAAAGCTCTTAATATCATGAAATGTGTGGCACGAACAACATACGGAGCAGACCGTGCAACACTTTTACAGATGTACCGACAGCTCATCCGTTCTAAGCTTGACTATTGTTGTTTTGTGTATGATGGCGCCAGCACCCCCAGAAAACGCGTACTTGATACGGTCCACAATACAGCCTTACGCATTGCAACCGGCGCATTCAGAACTTCGCCAATAGCAAGCCTCCAAGTGGAAGCTCACGAGCCGCACCTGGCATTGAGACGTGGTAAGCTTGGCCTTCGCTATGCGTGCAAACTGAGGCAATACCCTCTACACCCAACGTATGACGCGGCATTTTCTCGCCATCTATTGGCACTGTTCCACGGAGGACGGAAGGCAATATCTGAACCCTTCTGTGTGAGAATGCAAAAAGAAATCCGCACAAGTGGTATCCGTATACGTGGAATTCGTATTGCTGACCGATCGCAGATACCACCATGGGAATTAGCGTCGCCAGAAATAGACCTGGCCCTCTCTTCGTCCAAAAAGGGTGATGTCCCCACCGAACTTTTCAGAATGAATGCACTGGAGCGCATATCCACGTACGACGGACGCACCCTGATATATACCGATGGCTCGAAAGGGAAGCAAGGGGTCGGATGCGCGTTCGTCACCGGATCCGTCACGAGGTCCTTCTCGCTTCCGTCAAACGCATCCGTTTATACATCGGAACTGGTTGCGATCCTCAAAGCGCTGTGCTTCATTGAAGTCAGTGAGTACTGCTCATGTGTTGTCCTGTCCGACTCTTTGAGCAGCCTATCGGCACTGGAAAGTTTCAACCCACAGGACGCTCTTTTGCAGGACATCTTACATCGGCTCACCCTACTGAAACGAGAAGGGAGATTCGTTTCCTTCTGCTGGATCCCAAGCCACGTTGGCATTAGGGGAAATGAACTCGCCGACGCAGCAGCGAAACGAGCGGCACAGAAACCATGCACTCGCACCCTCCCTCTCCCTGCACGGGATTTCTACCCATTGATCTCAGAATACATGCATGAGAAATGGCAAAGCAGCTGGGACGCCATAGGTACTAACAAACTCCAAGAAATCAAACCACGAGTAGGATACTGGCCCTCGTCTTCCAGGAAAATACGAGCGGAGGAGGTGGCGTTGGCACGACTCCGAATCGGACATACATACACCACACACTGCCACCTCCTCATAAATGAAAGCAAGCCAGTTTGCCCACGATGCAATTCTCCACTAACGGTACGTCACATTCTCACATGTCGGCACTACGAACAGGAGAGAGCCCAGTGCCTCGGAACCAGCAGGACATTCCCCAGTCTCCTTCGAGACGACTCGAACTGCTTGGGAAAGGTGTGTCAATACTTCAGAAAAATTGGATTTTTGATAACATATTCAGGTCAGTAAAAACTAGTCACCCAACCATAATACTAAGATACGGTTCTGACTAAGTAGTTCCCTGTTCTGTTATGGGCGCTAAATGACCTACCATGGTCGATGTGCCCTAAAACCCAAATCACTCACTCACTCAATTTATCGCGTTACCGATTCCATTTTGAATGTAGTCTGGTAAGGCCAGATATGATATCGTTGACATACGGCAATGATGCAGCAATCACCTCACCATCACTAACGGTCACCGACGAGCAATAAGACGTGTCGTGGTCCGTGTCAGATATGTCAAGATCAGTAATATGCGTAAATTTCCTCAAGAGTATCCTAAAACGGAGCTTCCAGCATCCGATGGCTGCCTACGGTGACGTGAATGTTTTTGTTATAAAATACATTCACGGTATATACCTTATTATTTTGATACATTGTATTTTTTAGTATGAATGTAATGTACGGAAAAACAGCTAATATTATAAATCCGTCCACATGGCTCAGTTGGTTAGTGGGCTCAGTTGGTTCAGTTGGCTCAATTGGCTCAGTTGGTTAGAACGCCGGCCTGCATTGGCCGCTGTTCGGCAGCGCAGGGATGCAGGGATCTTGGACGGCCGTGGGCAGCTGACCCGACAGGGTCAATGTGGCAGCGGGACGGCCGTGGGCAGCTGACCCGACAGGGTCAATGTCGTGGCAGCGGGACGGCCGTGGGCAGCTGACCCGACAGGGTCAATGTCGTGGCAGCGGGACGGCCGTGGGCAGCTGACCCGACAGGGTCGGTGTGGCAGCGGGACGGCCGTGGGCAGCTGACCCGACAGGGTCAGTGTGGCAGCGGGACGGCCGTGGGCAGCTGACCCGACAGGGTCAATGTCGTGGCAGCGGGACGGCCGTGGGCAGCTGACCCGACAGGGTCAATGCCGGCAGGGTCGGCTGTGGGCACCGGCGACAGGGTCAATGTGTGGCAGCGGGACGGCCGTGGGCAGCTGACCCGACAGGGTAACGGTGTGGCAGCCGGACGGCCGTGGGCAGCTGACCCGACAGGGTCAATGTCGTGTCGTGGTCAGCAGCGGGACGGCCGTGGGCAGCTGACCCGACAGGGTCAATGTGGCAGCGGGACGGCCGTGGGCAGCTGACCCGACAGGGTCGGTGTGGCAGCGGGACGGCCGTGGGCAGCTGACCCGACAGGGTCAATGTCGTGGCAGCGCAGCGGGACGGCCGTGGGCAGCTGACCCGACAGGGTCAATGTCGTGGCAGCGGGACGGCCGTGGGCAGCTGACCCGACAGGGTCGGTGTGGCAGCGGGACGGCCGTGGGCAGCTGACCCGACAGGGTCAATGTCGTGGCAGCGGGACGGCCGTGGGCAGCTGACCCGACAGGGTCAATGTCGTGGCAGCGGGACGGCCGTGGGCAGCTGACCCGACAGGGTCGGTGTGGCAGCGGGACGGCCGTGGGCAGATGACCCGACAGGGTCAATGTCGTGGCAGCGGGACGGCCGTGGCAGGGCGGCCGGGCTGACCCGACAGGGTCAATGTCGTGGCAGCGGGACGGCCGTGGGCAGCTGACCCGACAGGGTCAATGTCGTGGCAGCGGGACGGCCGTGGGCAGCTGACCCGACAGGGTCAATGTCGTGGCAGCGGGACGGCCGTGGGCAGCTGACCCGACAGGGTCAATGTCGTGGCAGCGGGACGGCCGTGGGCAGCTGACC
The DNA here is from genome assembly GCA_034440615.1 of Ashinkailepas kermadecensis. Taxonomy (NCBI): domain Eukaryota; kingdom Metazoa; phylum Arthropoda; class Thecostraca; family Neolepadidae; genus Ashinkailepas; species Ashinkailepas kermadecensis. Next base: position 716,299 of record JAOTOM010005085.1, read on the forward strand.
CGACAGGGTCAATGTCGTGGCAGCGGGACGGCCGTGGGCAGCTGACCCGACAGGGTCAATGTCGTGGCAGCGGGACGGCCGTGGGCAGCTGACCCGACAGGGTCAATGTCGTGGCAGCGGGACGGCCGTGGCAGCGGACGGCCGTGGGCAGCTGACCCGACAGGGTCAATGTGGCAGCGGGACGGCCGTGGGCAGCTGACCCGACAGGGTCAATGTCGTGGCAGCGGGACGGCCGTGGGCAGCTGACCCGACAGGGTCGGTGTGGCAGCGGGACGGCCGTGGGCAGCTGACCCGACAGGGTCAGGTGTGGAGGGACGGCCGTGGGCAGCTGACCCGACAGGGTCAAGGTCGTGGCAGCGGGACGGCCGTGGGCAGCTGACCCGACAGGGTCGGTGTGGCAGCGGGACGGCCGTGGGCAGCTCGACGGTATCCGTGGGAGGACAGGGTCAATGTCGTGGCAGCGGGACGGCCGTGGGCAGCTGACCCGACAGGGTCAGGGTCAATGTCGTGGCAGCGGGACGGCCGTGGGGACTGACCCGACAGGGTCAATGTGCAGCGGGACGGCCGTGGGCAGCTGACCCGACAGGGTCAATGTCGTGGCAGCGGGACGGCCGTGGGCAGCTGACCCGACAGGGTCAATGTCGTGGCAGCGGGACGGCCGTGCCGGTGCATGGACTACATTATACACCGTTAGTTTTAATATCTCCGTTGTCCTGGAATGATCAGGTTGGGTGATGGCGGCCAGGTCCAGTTAACAAGCTGTGCTTGCCGTAACACTTTGCCACACAAAACCACCATGGCCAACATCCAGGCTGAATTTCTAAAATAAATTACTTGAAACATAAACCAGAAGTTCATTCAATGGCATACTTGACGTTTAAAAATTGCAGGTGATCACGTGCAAACTTGTGCGCAGCCAGTTACAGGATGTGCACAGAATTGTTAGGGGCATCACTGCCGTAGGCAGGTGCCGGCAAGCTGGACGTTAGTTTCCTTCTTTTATTACACTACACATCTTATTTAATAAAACATGGGCGGATGAGTTACATAGGCACGGACTTTGGAAGTCAAGGCGCAGCTCATCGCTGCAGGACTGTCGCCTTCCGCATGCTAATATCCAATTCAGGTCCCATGCAGAAAGTGGTTGCCTGGTCAGAAATTGGAACGCAAAATGTGATCAATAGTATCTAAGGCCATTGCGATTTTATTATCGATTGGAACAGCTTGATCTCGATTGACCTACACTTGTGGTATCCAGAGGTGCAAAAATGTACCAATCGGATACCCTCTCTTGATACCAAAGGCTAGTGTTGCTGGCTATCATATGCCACCCTACCAAGTGTATTTACCTCTTCAAGCGCACATTCCAGCGTGCAGTACTGTCACTGAGACGGATTCGGGGGGGGGGGGGAACACTCGGGCATGAATCCCCTCCCCATGGAAAAGTGGTGCCCCTCCAGGAAGGCTCGGGTGCACCCACCCACCATCCGCTCGAGGGATTTCTCAGCCAAAGGCTACCCTCTCAGAGGAAAAGGCGGCCCCTAAAGGGCGCCTGTTTAAGACGAAAAAGCGCCAATTCAGTGTGATCCCGTGCAACGATTTTTCCGCTGAAGGCGTCATTTCAGGGAATTTCGCGGTGGCGCCCTTCCAAGGAAATGGCGCCCCTTCAGACAAGTGTCCCCTGAAATTTGCTGGATCTACCTGGATCTACAACTTTTCCAAGTTAATGCATGTAATTTTGGGAAGCATCTCCATTTGCATGAAACATCCATTTTAACGCAGTGCTAATGCTCCCGACCAAATTGTGTTACCAAGGAATTGCACGTTATCAGGTCAATTTACTACCCTCTATGGAGGGTAAGAGGGTACGTTTTTGCACCTCTGGTGGTATCATGTGAGACAATCCTCCAAACCCCACTTACTCGAAGCGTTTTGTATTACGGAAATTATGGTTTTCGAAGTGTCATGTGAGTATATCTCACCTAATATTTCGCTTTCAAAATCGATTCGCCCTCCCCTCTTTCTGTTCATGTGTGCCACTCCTATTCTCAAGTTTCTATTTGATGTATAAAAAGCGATTTTCTCCACTCATGTTCATTTGCGTCGCTCCCAGTCTTGACTTTCTATTTAAAGCAGGAAAATCCTGAATGTTATATATATATCCAGGAAATCAGTGCGTGGAAAACCATTCCCATTTTCGCAGCGTATGATGCCAAACCCAGGCAGACACGCCATGTCAATCAGAGCATCATAACTAAGTGGTTTATTGAAAGGGTGAATAGGTTGAACTACGACATACGCTTCGGTGGCCGCCAGGTCGCCGGAACTACGCGTCCAAACTGGAGACTGTGCCACACGACTGTGCCGGGCGAACACACATTGCCACTCATCATGCATTCCTGGTTAGCGCCAGCTCGTCATGTGATGTCTCAGTTCAGATTGCAGCTGGACAAATGGAAGAGTCGCGTTCTGCCGCCGGAATGAATCGCACTGCTCACAAATTCCGTCCTAAGTATGGCCATTAGGAGCCGTTGACTGTCGATGATGACGGGGTTTATGACATTTGACGGTCGCCTTAGTGGTGTGACATGGGGTCGTATATATTGCTTCCCGCGGACAGTTCACCAGTCTGGTCGGAACAGACTATTCGGCTAATCCGTCAGCAACTTCGTCCCGGCGAAGCACGGCATATGTTTCCCTGCGTTGACATTTGCTGGCTACTTATTACGCATGCATAGTGCATGTTTGATAGTTCAAAGTGCCCTGAAGGGCCCCAGGCCACTCCTGGAGCCTGCTGACGCGACATCGGTGATGCATGGTTTATTGCAGGTCACGTGGTCTGGCGGCCGAGCAGTGAACGTCATAGTCGTACTGAGGCAACACCTGACGCTGTGGTCATGGCCGGCTTATCACCTACCTAAATGTACTGATGTGTACCGCTTATCACCTACATAATGTACCGATGTGTACCGCTTATCACCTACCTAATGTACTGATGTGTACCGCTTGTCACCTACCTAATGTACTGATGTGTACCGCTTATCACCTACCTAATGTACTGATGTGTATCGCTTATTACTAACCTAATGTACTGATGTGTACCGCTTATCACCTACCTAATGTACTGATGTGTATCGCTTATTACTAACCTAGTGTACTTATGTGTACCGCTTATTGCTTACCTAGTGTACTTACGTATACCGCTTATGACCTATCTAATGTACTGATGTATGCCGCTTATGACCTACCTAATGTGTTGATGAGTAGTGGGGTGCGGTGTCGAGGATGGGTGGGGCGTTGAGATTGGAGGTGTGCTGGACTCCTGGAACCAGGTACTGGTGGGTTGGTAAGCTATGTTGGCGCCGGCCTGAGTGGGGGTCTCGGAGATGGGAAAGCGCAGCTTCGTAGCTGCGCCCGGCGGCGGATGCGGTTCAGAGGGAATTTTGGAAGTAGGAGGGTTGTTGCGTTGTGTGAAACGCAGGTGTTGGCGTGCTGCGGTGTGTGGTACACCGTGCTACCGCATACCGGCACGCCTCCCGCTCGTGTGCCCACTTGAGGCAGTCGGGATCGGTGGCGGGATGCGGCCCATCACAGCCTGCACATCTCATTGTGGTCGATGTACAGTCTGGTGACGCGCACGCACGTTCACCGTGGCTGTAGCGCATGCAGCGATGGCAGCGTAGTGAGAGAGGCACGTAACGACGTACGTCATACTGTATGTGTATGTGTATGTATGGTGTATGTGTACGTGTGGTGGTTCTGTGTTGAAGGTCAGTACCACGATGTTGTGGGTGGGTCGTGCCTCCCGTCTGATGTGGTCTACCGTGGCTGTGGCGTCGAGGAGGGCTATGACGTCGAGCAGTGCTGTTACGTTGGCGAGTGGAATCTTATCCAGCTCTGGGGCGAAAATGTAGCCGGGCGGGTGTTGAGTGTTGACTTGTTGAAGTGTTTATTGTTGAGTGTGGATGATGTGCTGCGGTTCGGTGTAGGTGCCTACTAGGTAACCGCCTTGTACAGAGTGGGCGTTAGACGCTGGTGTGGGTGTCATAGTCTTAGGGTCTGGCCCGCCCCACCGGCAAAGTGACCCTCGTTAATGGAAAAGACCCGGATTCGTTGCATCCTGGACCGAGCTTTCGCCCTTTGGTCCCTGCCCCGGCCGCAATGGCCCGGAACAGTGGGCCCGTCACCGTTAGGTTTCCCCCGGGGAAGGAGAGGGGGAGGAGTTTAGCTGGGAGACAAAGGGAAGTTGGGTATTTGGTGTGGGTGGATTTACTTCTCGAGTCGCAATTATGCTCGTCTAGGGTGTCTGGAGCTGTTGTTGCTGGCTGTTTTCTTGCTTCTCTTATTTTTCTTGTCCTCATGCTTTTTCCTCTTGTATTTGTTATTCTTTGTATTATTCGGCTTCTTGTGTTTGTTGGTGTCGCTCTTGAGCGTGCGGCGCGACCTCTTTTGCGAGCCGCCCTGCGGAAGGGCCTCGTTCGATCGTCCGTGCCGGCAAACTGGCTTATTTATGCCGGAGCCAGGCCCGAGTGTTTCCACTGAGACCAGCGGCATCACCGCGGCGCTGGCCAGTCAGCCTTAGCACCCCCTGGACGGGGCGGCCTCCTTGGTCATGCATCGTACCGATTATCCGGTGCACGCGCGCCGGATAGTGCCTTTCCACGACGTGCGCTGTCATTGAAGCCCTGCGAAGAAAACCCATTTAATGGCTGGCTTTGAAAGCGCATTGGTGCGGTAGTGTGGACGGATCAGTTAGGTGGGCCGTGGCCTGGCCTGGCCGTGGCCTGGCCTGGCCTGGCCTGGCCTGGCCTGGCCTGGCCTGGCCTGACCTGGCCTGACCTGGCCTGGCCTGGTCTGGCCGCTGCTGACAGTGGTTCTCGGTAACCCGACATTCAGCACAGCATACTATGGATTGGAGGGGAACCTTTTAGAAGCTTGAGCATCACAAATGGTCGTTTGTTTTCTGCGAATCTGCTGCAGGGTTGTTGTGGTGAGTCTTGTCTCTGTATCTGGGTACTGTACTGTACTGGTCCAGTGATCAGAGGCGGGAAAAGTAGTCTACACTTGCCCGTGTAGAACATTGAAATTCAGGAACTGTCACCTAACATGAACGATACTATAAGGTCCTTACCAAGGCGGGAGATCTCTCACCAAACCATGGAGCTCCCGGTTCGGAAATGTCCAAATTGAACAAGAGAAATAACAAACTAACATTCCCAAGCGAGGGGAGTCCGGAGCTTGCCGACCCACCCGAGATCTTCAGCCATGGTCCTTCCCCAAAACACACCGTGGCGTATAAAATGTGTCGTTTTAGTCGAGCTCAGTGAGTGAGCCCACCGATTCATGATAATAGTTCAGCACACACAATTAGACGGGGCTATTGACTGGCAGCTCCACCTAAATATCTAACAAAATGGAAGTGGAAAGAGACCAGGAATCTCACCTTTCATTGTTGGTCATTCAGTGAGATTGAACCCCATGCATTTTGCATGGATCATTTCGATTTGGCAATGGTAACCTACACTTTTGAAATTTGAGTAGCCATGCTGGCATGATGATAGTCTGTTGTCGGCCACCTTGGGTAACAAATGGCAGGTTTTTGTATCAGAGAAAATATGGCAAATGAAATACTACTGTATTCAATATTCATGCATTTCTGCACAAGTCATCTATGGTCCAACTAGCACTGACCAGTTGGTTACTTTACTATGTATTGTCTGATTATCGAACTGAATTATTCCAGGATCCATGAAGGAGTTATTCCAGGACAGTGAACCTCTGATGATTGAGGAGTTATGTCCTTCAAATACATTGCAGGATTAAATGTTTACCATCAGATTTGTCATGAAAAAGAATATGGAATTTGGTGACAAATTGATCACAGGGATATTGATGATGGAGCTAGTCGAATATGACTGGTTCACATTTCAGTATGCTGATAATAATATTTTGAATGCATTTGCGAATACCTGAGGAAATGAGAATCAAAACATACATCATGTTGCATTCATTCATCAATAAAACATACCAGCTTGATGTCAGCAACTGGATATCAAGTATTGCTAGCTGTAAGTTTTTTTTTAACTGATTTGTTGTCACTGACAGACCTGCCTTCCAAGACAAGGTACTTGGACAATTGGCTAGATGCTTCACAGATCATAGGGTAGGTATATACAATGCAGCAAATCTGCTGCATGACATTATTCAATTGATTCCATGTATTTGTTTTCAACGCCAATTTCAAATCTGAAATCGGTTTTCCTCTACATGCTCTGGTTTTCATTAAATTTGAAGTTGCGTGTGATTTATACAAAAAAGAACACACATTGCTATTTACACTAGGGATAGCTTGAGAACTAGGCTTATCTCTACCCTACCCTAACCTCACCTAGCCTAACCTAACCTTAGACTAATCATGCCATTTTTTTGGCGAATATAAATTATATTTATCTTTATCGTAAATTTTGGATTCCAGGGATTTATTTATATCCTGTATGTATATCCTTGCATTATATGAAACAAAACCTAACATTGCATAGCCAAGACTAAATTAATGGTTGCAATGGATCCTACCTTTCATGGATGAAGTCAAGCCAGGTGGGATCGACAGTAAGCGTAGAAATCGTTTAATAGACATGTATATTTCGCGGTTTGTCTAAGTAAAGCATCAGGCATTTGCTAGTATAACCAAGTACTACCAGACATAGAGCCAATTTAACCACAGCACCCATTTTGACAAAACCTGGATCTGCGCCCGACATTTTCCTTAACCATTCCTTGGTGACTGCGGTATGACGGCTAGCTTCAACAAAATGCTACCATTCTGTTTATATATGTCTATGGTTTACCTGAAGTTTAACAGAATGGCAGCATTTTGTTGAAGCTAGCTGTAGTTGAAGCTAGCTAGTTGTAGTTGAAGCTAGCTGTAGAAGCTGTAGTTGAAGCTTCATAAAGCAGTCATACAGCAGTCATACAGCAGTCACCGAGGAATGGTTAAGCTTCAAATGCTACCAGTCTGTTACTTCAGGTAAACCATAGACTAACAGAATGGTAGCATTTTGGTGAAGCTTAACCATGCCTTGGTGACTGCTCTATGAAGGCTAGCTTCAACAAAATGCACCCATTCTATTAGTCTATGGTTTACCTGAAGTGCTCGGTAAGCATGGTTGGATTTGTGCTTGGTACCTAATCCTGAATGTGGAGAGGATTTTTTTAGAACTAAATATTGGGACATTTGTATTCAAACATGTGACATCAGAATCTGAGTTTACACTTCCCAGTGAAATTCAAGCACTTTGTCACAGAGCAGTCCATTGTCATCATCCAACTGCCAAATGAGGACTGACAACTTTCTCCACATGATAATGCTGTGGATGTCAAAATATAGGAACAGCTTATTTTCCGAATCTGCCTGCCAGACTTCCCATATTCCTCCAACTCCCAAACTATCCTTTGCCAGTTGTCTGGGTTGACAATCATGCATCCAATCTTGATGCCTTTTGTGAGACCTGAGCTCGCCTTTGAAATTAGTTTGGGCATGCGAATCCTGCACGCTTTCTTAATGGTGCAGACAATCTAAAGTGAAGCAACTCGAAGTGCTTGCTTCGCTTCATCTTTAAAATATCCAACCCGCACAAAACACAGCTTCGAATTCCAATATCCACCACCCTCAATTCGCTTCTGCAAATGAGTACAACGCAGTTCTCCAACGTATGCCACAATCTTTAGGATACTGGACGCTGTATGACCAACGCAGTCGATGCGCCCCTAAGCCCAAATAACCAACCAATCTTTGGTATACGCGCCATAATGGTGAACATTCAAATGAAGCGCTGACAGAAAAAATAGGCGTAAATTTTGTGAAGTTAAACTAAACTGTTTCATCCTAGCCTCTACTAGGGGACAGTAGCGACCTAAATTGGTGCCGGGGACAGGGTTACAACGCAAACCGGACAAATGTACGTAAAGCAAATGTTCGTATGGTAGATGTACGTACGCAAATGTACGTAAGCAAATGTACGTAAGCACAGATGTACGTGTGGCAATTGTACTTAAGCTCAGATGTACGTATGGCAAATGTACGTGAGCGGAAATGTACGTATGGCAAAGGTACCTATGCGCAAATGTACGTAAGCCCAAAAGTACGTATGCAAATGTAGGTAAGTGCAAATGTACGTAAGCGCGAAAGTACATATGTGCAAATGTATGTAAGCGCAAATGCACGTGTGCACAAATATACGGACGTCAGCGCAAATGTACGTTAGCGCAAATGTTCGTATGCGCAAATGTACGGAAGCGCAAATGTGCCTAATCGTAACAGTACGTAAACATAAAAGAATGCAAAAGCAAATATACGCATGAGCCAATGTACGTACATTTAAGCATGCGTACCTTTGCGTTTACGCACATTTTGGTAGGTGCATGCGATACGTACATTTCCTCTGACGTACATTTACCATGAGTGCATTTGTCATATGTACATTTGTGCTCAGGCATATCGTACATTTGCTATGCTTACTTTTGTGCGTACGTACATTTGCTCGTGTACACTTGAAACACGTACCTTTGAATCCAGTGCATTTGGTTACGTACATTTCCTTACGTACATGTCATACGTACATTTGCACTTGGGTTGCGTACATTTGCATTGACACACATTTGTCTGACGTACTTTTGCGTTTATATACATTTGCGCTTACGTGCCTTTACACATATGTATATTTTCTATGCGTACGTGTTTTCCTTTGCGTACTTTTGTATTGATGCACATTTGTTTGTACTTACTTTCCATGCACGTATATTTGCACTGACATTCTTTTGCGCTTGCGTACACTTGCAATTACGTACATTTACCCAAACGTACATTTACGCTTACGTACCTTTGCTCTTACGTACATTTGCGCTTACGTACATTTGCGCATAAGTACATTTGCACTTACGTACATTTGCGCTCACGTACTTTTGTGCTCACGTACTTTTGCGCATACGTACACTTGCGCTTACGTACATTTGCGCTGACGTACATTTGCGCATACGTACATTTATGCTTACGTACTTATGCGCTTACGTACATTTCCTTACGTACCGTACATTTGTGCTTACGCACAACTGCCATACGTACTATTGCGCATACATACATTTGCTAACGTGCATTCGCTTACGTACATCTGCCATAGGTACATTTGTCCGTACGTACATTTATCCTAGAATCGGATAGAACATAGACATTACAGGGGACAACATCTTTGGTTGTCGGCATTCTCTACCGCAAATTATTTTGTGCTCATTAGAGGGGAAAAACTATTATTTAAAGAGGACGAGAATGCTAAATTCCTACAAGGTGATTTTGGGGAAAATTTTGCAGTTACTTTTTGACTGTGCTGCCCATTGTTCAACACCAACATGCAATATAGAGCATCGACTGGGCCGTCGTTCCAGCAATCTGTCACCTAAAGTTTCTCAGAAATGCGCAACTTGTCGCTCAAATGCGTTGCCAATTCCCTAACTTTGTCCACCTCTGCCATTGAGCTTGGATATGTTGTTCACCATGCTGTTTGGGCAGTGCTTCATCTGGTCATCCGTCTCAAGTTCCTCAGGCAGTGGCGCAGCCTAATTTTCTTAGGGGGGAGGCGACCAAAAACAATGTCATGCAAGAGAAAACGCTTTCGATACGCGAAGCGCGCCGAAAATTTTTGATTACGCCCTGTGAAAATCTCTATATTTCTTCTTTAATCTGGTGTATTTTTGGTTGCTGAGGGAGGGTGGCCTTGGCTGCGCCTCTGGCCTCACGTCTCATAACAGACGTAACGGCAGGTATGACTGCATGATTGACCCCAGATGTTTGACGTAGTATCGCCCGACTAACGATCCCATGACTAACATCGCCCCAGATCTAACTTGGAATGTGGCCACTGGTATGAGTGCGTGACGATTACTCAAGATGTGACCTTAAACGCGACCGCATGTGTGACCTCAAATGTGCCTCCAGGTTTCCTGCGCACGTGAACCCAGATGAGGCTTCATGTGTGCCCTCAATTATAACCCCAGATGCGAGCTCGTATATCCCTTGGGTGTAATGGATGTGACTTGGGGTGCGGTGTCATATGTGGCGCCATACGTGACAACTGTGAGCGTGTCACCCCAGACGGACCAACAGACGGGTGCCGAGGTGACGTTCCGCGTGGCCCTGCTCGACTCCAACGACGAGGTGCCAATTTTCTACGACACGGCCGCCGTCATAGTGCCGGAGAACGCACCGGAGGGTACACACGTGGCCGTCACGTCGGCCGTCGACGAGGATGGAACTCCGCCCAACAACCAGGTACGGCACACCGCACACAGCAAGACACGACACACCACACAACTGTCCTGTATGGCACACGTACAACAGGGTACGTCATGCCACACAGCACCCAAGTACGGCACACCGCACACAGCGAGACACGACATACCACACAACTGTCCTGTGTGGCACGCGTACAACAGGGTACGTCATGCCACACAACACCCAAGACACGACACACCACACAACTGTCCTGTGTGGCACGCGTACAACAGGGTACGTCATGCCACACAACACCCAAGTACGGCACACCGCACACAGCAAGACACGACATACCACACAACTGTCCTGTGTGGCACGCGTACAACAGGGTACGTCATGCCACACAACACCCAAGTACGGCACACCGCACACAGCAAGACACGACACACCACACAACTGTCCTGTGTGGCACGCGTACAACAGGGTACGTCATGCCACACAACACCCAAGACACGACACACCACACAACTGTCCTGTGTGGCACGCGTACAACAGGGTACGTCATGCCACACAACACCCAAGTACGGCACACCACACACAGCAAGACACGACACACCACACAACTGTCCTGTGTGGCACGCGTACAACAGGGTACGTCATGCCACACAACACCCAAGTACGGCACACCACACACAGCAAGACACGACACACCACACAACTGTCCTGTGTGGCACGCGTACAACAGGGTACGTCATGCCACACAACACCCAAGTACGGCACACCGCACAGCTCGACACAGTATGCCACACAACAATCAGGTACGAAATATCACACACATTAGCCAGGTGCGGTACACCACACAGCTCACCACAGTACGCCACACAACAATCAGGTGCGGTACACTGGATACAATAGCCAGGTGCGGTACACCATACAGCTCACCACAGTACGCCACACAACAATCAGGTGCGGTACACTGGATACAATAGCCAGGTACGGTACACCACACAGCTCGTCACAGTACACAACAATCAGGTACGGTCCACCGCACACGACAACCAAGTTCGGTACACCACACAGCTCGCAATAGTACGCTACACAACAATCAGCTGAGGTAGATCACATACAATTGCAAAGTACTGTACACCACACAGCCCGCCACAGTACGCCACACAACAATCCGGTGCGGTACACCGCACACAGTAGCCAGGTACGGCACACCACACAGCTCGCCACAGTACGCCACACAACAATCCGGTGCGGTACACCGCACACAGTAGCCAGGTACGGCACACCACACAGCTCGCCACAGTACGCCACACAACAATCCGGTGCGGTACACCGCACACAGTAGCCAGGTACGGCACACCACAGCTCGCCACAGTACGCCACACAACAATCCGGTGCGGTACACCGCACACAGTAGCCAGGTACGGCACACCACAGCTCGCCACAGTACGCCACACAACAATCAGGTGCGGTACACCGCATGCAACAGCCAGGTACGGTGCACAGTGCAACACGCAGAGTGTGGTAGAGGAAACCATGGAATAGTGTCGGCAGGAGTCGTTTGAAGCAATTTCTTTTGATGCAATGCCATGGAGTTCATTTTGAAAATGTCTCAATTTGGTAGGACAAGTGACTCCTGTATCCTGTACGCTGCATATTCCATCCTGCCGTGTACTGTGTACCGTGCCTACGTCTATGTACCTGCATTAGAAACTCCCAGAAATATGTTGTATAACTCGCGTCAGACCGGCATAGGCTGATAGGCTGATGCAAAAGGCTGGCTCGTAATGTTCGTAGACGACCGATTTGCATGACAGCTGGATCAATGGATAAATAGTGGAGACCTTTCTAGTTTGTGCGAAGCGAAAAAAAAGTTTTTCCCCAAAAAAGCAGGGCCGTAGTTGGATGGCGTAGCCCGTCACATCATCCAACAACCGCGCACTCCGCATGTTTGTCAGTCCGCAACTATCGTCTACAATAGCCCAACCAGCATCAACAAGACGACCCCGTGCCCGGAAGCCAGAGACTGCGCTTGTGGGTACATAGCACGATCCAGCGAATACATTATGACTGTCACGGAACGATTCCAAAATGGCTTGGTGAAACTCGCTGGCGGTGCAGCTATCCAGCAAGAGGTGGCCATATATTTAGGTGGCATGCAACTGCGCTGACATCTCCTTATCTAGAGAGTTGTGATCAATTACGGGCGCCACGTGGACCGCTTTCCGGATACCTGATGTTCCACTGTGCGACGACAAAGCTATTGCAATATCGCCAAGTGCTTGACGACGCGCCGATGAAGTGGAGCGAGCGTGTCACCAGGGGCTGAAACACGCCGCTGGGACGGCAGTGTCGCTCATCAGTGGCCACTGATGTGACGGCCGCCACCGGAAGGCATGCATCCGCCACCGGAAGGCATGCATCTGCCACCGGAAGGCATGCAACTGCCGTCGGAAGCTGCACTGCGCTATACTCGAGCATATGTGTTCAAGTAGTGGCAGTGGACTGCGTTAGGTTGGCGTGAATTGTTGGTCCTGTATTGGTGCGCATGCTGAACTGTTCAGCTTGTAACGACCGCAACACAAAGACGCAGGCATATCTGACCCCAGCTACCCAATTGCAGCAACCTTGGTGGACGTCGGGTCGTTCGTGAAGTAATGCTCCTGGGAAGCAGCAGCTCCAACAATCTAGTCACTCAATAACTGCGCCACGCTGTCAAATGTCTACTTATTTATGTTCCTAGATTGCTGTTTCTAGTACCTATTTGATGGCATAGCACCATTTCAGTTCTCTCTGCTATTCACAAAGCACCTAAATGTTGGAGAATGACCTTCCGGAGCAAAGTTCTAGAACAACTTGCGCACTATCTGGATGCACGGTTGTCGTGTAACGAAAACAATGGAGGACCAGCGAGTGGAAACTTCAACATGACCTGGGTGCGTGCTCTGCGATAGCTGGTGTTACTGTAAATGTTGCCAGTATAAGGCACCATTAGGGGCACTGGACGAGCGCGGCCAGGAGGCCAGCCATGGGGTTTCCCTGGTGTATGCGAAGGCTTGAACACCATAGCGCGGCAGGACACTTGTCGACCGACTACAATTGTGGGCGCCTCGCCAGCAATCAATTATTCGTGGACATGTGTGTGAACCATGCCGCTTGTTCTTCACTGAATCGAAACCGTTTTCAAAAATAATTTAATATCGTACTTCAAGTGTATGTTTAGGCGGGTTTCAAGCCTTGTTTGTAATAGTACCGGATTTCAAGTACCGTGAACTATTACCGATAGTTTGGACCACAGCTGATCGACCAGTGACTTACACCCTCATCTATCATATTTGGATTGGCGCAAAATGACACTGGCAGTCTAACTCCCAAAATGACACAGCCCCTAAACTCTACTTCATCATCATCTCAGATTCCGATGAAAATTTATCTGGATGGTGATCAAGTGCTGAGAACTGGCTTGTGCAATTTTTAGGACGACCCGACCAACGGTTCTCGATTTGTAGCCATGGGCAGTTTTGAGATGTCAGGAAGAGTGGTTCTCTTCCACGGCCGGTATCTCATACACCGTCAGACAGACACCGTCATTCATTTTGTGATACATTTTTTTTCAGATCGCAGACGTCCAAGGAATACTTTCGTGATAGTGTCTGCCAAAAATATACCATTTTGAGAAAATGATCTCGTCACCTTTTATTTCGTGACATTTTATGACCCCTGACCAATTGAAACTGACATGTTTGAATCCTCAAAACGAAAGCAAGACAGATTATTTAACAAGTGAGGGAATACATAATTATAGGATTTTCCTATGAATATAATTTCCAGAACAGGGAAACGCTCCTTGTCCGCGCTGCAGCCGTCTCCCGCTGCCACCTTTGGCTCTGCTGCCGTTGTCTTCTGTACGCCGCTGGCCGCGCTGCCACCGTCTCCCGCTGCCACCGTCTCCGCTGCCACCGTCTCCCGCTGCCACCTTTGGCTCTGCTGCCGTTGTCTTCTGTACTGCCGCTGCCGCCGCGCTGCCACCGTCTCCCGCTGCCACCGTCTCCCGCTGCCACCGTCTCCCGCTGCCACCTTTGGCTCTGCTGCCGTTGTCTTCTGTACTGCCGCTGTCGCCGCGCTGCCGCCGCTCTGCATCATGAGATAAATATCCTATCTCATGATGCAAGCTGTTGTACTTGAGTAAGTGCACGTGCCATGCGATTTTACATTTAGTTTGCCATAAGATGCTGTTCAGGCAAGGGAGTGGATGCCGTTTTTCCTTAAACCTGATATGTTCAGCCGCAGAGGTGTCGATTTGTATGCCTGTGATTTGGCCTTCCCCATCCCATAAATAATTTCTACTTTTAACTCTGGACTCTGTGTGGTACCCCATCCCCCAATTGGCTCCATGCATTGGGCCCCTCAATAATTATCAGAAATCAACGCCCTTGCTCAGTCGCTGTATCAAAGGGTCATCACTCGATTCTAGAAAACGTTATTTTCCTCGCATTCATTCTTCGTTCGCAGGATCATCAGACATGCAATAAGATCACGTGTATATTAGCCAGTATAGCTCCTAAATGTGTCAAGCTGATTAGTCGAAATCAGGAGGAATTGCAGTGGACTCAATGCGGTTGCAATGAAAGCCTGTAACATCCATGTAATACGCAGGACGCTGCATGACCACTGCAGTCGACGCCCCCCCCCCCCAAAAAAAAAACAATACCTACCTAACTAACCAAGTAATAAGCATGTTCACTGCTTTCGCCTCGAACCTAAATAACACGACATGAAGGTGTGCCCCAGTTGGCTTTTCTGGCTATTCGCGCGTGCCGTCCGGGCATTCCTGACAATCAGCTGACTGACATATTGAACATATCTACAGGTGAAAACATGTACGATTTACACCCTTTGAGACTAAGAGCCCTAGAAAACCGGAGGTTAAATTTGTCAGTTGTCAGTTGCATCTACCACGTCCTGTGACCTGACAAAGAAACGAAAATACGAGTGAAAATTTCATTCATCATGGCATTTCATTCATCATGGCATTAAATGCGTCAGTTGCTGTCAGCATCTGCTTAATATGAGTGTTTGTCCAGCCTTTTCTTGCTGCCGCTTGCTTAAAGATTCCTCCAATAAATTCGCATACATTCTTCCCGTGGAGCGTTGCAAAAAAGCCAGTCGCACGGAATCCAAAAGTTATCACAGTGGTGACAAATCTTCACAAAGTTAACACAATCTATTCTGATGTTGCGCGGTGTGTCAATCAGAGAAGTAGGGCAATTTTGTTGCACTTTGAACACGACTTTTCAGAGTAGGTTGGAGACGATATAAAAAGCGCCCATAAACTCCGAGTGTACAATGCCATTGTGCTTTGCAGTAGCAGAATTAAAACACACACTTTGGCCAGTGTAATAATTTGGCCAGAACTCTACTTTTCGTTTGCGACTCAAGTTTTGATCGAAATAGTGTTGCATTGTATACTTCAAAGTTATTGATATGATTTATTAATCAAAGCAGGTGTACCGTGATCCGCAGGAAACCTTTGCCGACTGTTTTTTTTTTCTTCGATTACTGGTGGTTGCGTAGCGGACATGTGTTGATATAATAGCGTTTGTACAGAAGTTTGAAAGAATACGTTTAGGTGTAGTTTACACAACTTATAAAGCATTAATATGTCCGCATGTTTTACAGGAGAACAATGGCGATGTTATTGCATTTGACGTCTGTGCCTGACCAATCGATAGGATTGTCATTGCGGACAATTATATTCACCGGAATTTCTCTTTTTTTATCCCAGCATTTTCACGATGTATTTCAAATTTACGTGGGTCCTGTTCAGCTTGCCTTGTTATGTTAGTGCATTGGTGACACACTGACTGTCATCTACAAGCTTTTAAGCTGATAAGTTTATGTGCTGGGCTGATGTGTGGTGACGTGCCGTGTCGGGCAGGTGACGTACCGGTTCGATCCAGGCTCCGAAGAGGACCGGCTGTTCCGCATCAAGGCGGACAGTGGCGAGATCACCACCAGGGTGCAGTTCGACCGGGAAGATCCGTCGCGGCCGTCCCCCTTCTACACAATCACCGTGATAGCCGAGGACGGCGCGCCCTCTGGTATACGCAACACGTCCCGACCCAATCAAGGTACAGCGTCTAACCTCACCACAACACGTCCCGACCCAATCAAGGTACAGCGTCTAACCTCACCACAACACGTCCCGACCCAATCAAGGTACAGCGTCTAACCTCACCACAACACGTCCGACCCAATCAAGGTACAGCGTCTAACCTCACCACAACACGTCCCGACCCAATCAAGGTACAGCGTCTAACCTCACCACAACACGTCCCGACCCAATCAAGGTACAGCGTCTAACCTCACCACAACACGTCCCGACCCAATCAAGGTACAGCGTCTAACCTCACCACAACACGTCCCAACCCAATCAAGGTACAGCGTCTAACCTCACCACAACACGTCCCGACCCAATCAAGGTACAGCGTCTAACCTCACCACAACACGTCCCGACCCAATCAAGGTACAGCGTCTAACCTCACCACAACACGTCCCGACCCAATCAAGGTACAGCGTCTAACCTCACCACAACACGTCCCGACCCAATCAAGGTACAGCGTCTAACATCACCACAACACGTCCCGACCCAATCA
Source organism: Ashinkailepas kermadecensis (assembly GCA_034440615.1). Lineage (NCBI taxonomy): Eukaryota > Metazoa > Arthropoda > Thecostraca > Neolepadidae > Ashinkailepas > Ashinkailepas kermadecensis. Next base: position 733,228 of record JAOTOM010005085.1, read on the forward strand.
AGGTACAGCGTCTAACCTCACCACAACACGCCCCGACCCAACCAAGATACAGCGTCTAACCTCACCACAACACGTCCTGACCCAATCAAGGTACAGCGTCCCTACCACAACACGTCCCGACCCAATCAGGACAGCGTCTAACCTCACCACAACCGTCCTGACCCAATCAAGGTACAGCGTCTAACATCACCACAACACGTCCCGACCCAATCAGGTACAGCGTCTACCTCACCTACACGTCCCAACCCATCAGGTACGCGTCTGCCTCCACAACACGTCCCGACCCAATCAAGGTACAGCGTCTAACCTCACCACAACACGTCCCGACCCAATCAAGGTACAGCGTCTAACCTCACCACACACGTCCCGACCCAATCAGGTACAGGTCTACCTCCACAACACGTCCCGACCTAATCAAGGTACAGCGTCTAACATCACCACAACACGTCCCGACCCAATCAAGGTACAGCGTCTAACCTCACCACAACACGTCCGAACCCAATCAAGGTACAGCGTCTAACCTCACCACAACACGTCCCAACCCAATCAAGGTACAGCGTCTAACCTCACCACAACACGTCCCGACCCAATCAAGGTACAGCGTCTAACCTCACCACAACACGTCCCGACCCAATCAAGGTACAGCGTCTAACCTCACCACAACACGTCCCGACCCAATCAAGGTACAGCGTCTAACCTCACCACAACACGTCCCGACCCAATCAAGGTACAGCGTCTAACCTCACCACAACACGTCCCGACCCAATCAAGGTACAGCGTCTAACCTCACCACAACACGCCCCGACCCAATCAAGGTACAGCGTCTAACCTCACCGCAACACGTCCCGACCCAATCAAGGTACAGCGTCTAACCTCACCACAACACGTCCCGACCCAATCAAGGTACAGCGTCTAACCTCACCACAACACGTCCCGACCCAATCAAGGTACAGCGTCTAACCTCACCACAACACGTCCCGACCCAATCAAGGTACAGCGTCTAACCTCACCATAACACGTCCCAACCCAATCAAGGTACTGCGTCTGACCTACCACAACACGTCCCGACCCAATCAAGGTACAGCGTCTAACCTCACCACAACACGTCCCGACCCAATCAAGGTACAGCGTCTAACCTCACCACAACACGTCCCGACCCAATCAAGGTACAGCGTCTAACCTCACCACAACACGTCCCGACCCAATCAAGGTACAGCGTCTAACCTCACCACAACACGTCCCGACCCAATCAAGGTACAGCGTCTGACCTCACCACAACACGTCCCAACCCAATCAAGGTACTGAGTCTAACCTCACCACAACACGTCCCGACCCAATCAAGGTACTGCGTCTAACCTGACGTCCCGGCCCAGCCAAGGTACAGCGTCTGGCCTGACCACAACACGTCCCGGTCCAGCCAAGGTACAGCGTCTAACCTCACCACAACACGTCCGGGCCCAACCAAGGTACTGCGTCTGACCTCACCAAAGCACGTCCAGGCTTAACGAAAGTACGACATAAAACATCCTCACCGCCCAGCCAAAGCACGGCACAAGGGTATCTCAATTATCATCCATAGCTACTAGCTAGCTATGAGCCATGCGCCGGTCCGCGAGTGGTGCCGCCGCTTGGTGTAGCTGGTGGAGCATTCTTTATCGACCGCATGATGTAAATAATCTAAACATTTCGTATCATGGCATTGGTCTGTGACGCCAGTGATGTCACGCTTTACTATGTTTCGCCGAAACCGCGAGTTGTCGGCAATGGACGTCAATTGTCGCCGAAACATGCCCAATGTTTGATATCGAATGGCGATGGACAACTCAGCCATCTTGTTTGCACAGGTCGTTGATCTTTCCCAGGCCATTTCAGGTCATTGTGCCAATTGACCTCATATGTTGTTGAACTTCGGAGTAATGCGGTGGTAAATTTTGATCTGAAGCTGAATTTGGCTTCCATTTTTGCCCTTGGGTATAAGAAAATAGTGTTTCTGAACACTACTTCCTATGTTAAAAAAACGAGGCCAGCACTTCGACCTCATCTGACCCTTGACCTACGGATCAAAATGAAGCATTTCGCACATGGTTAGAACCCCAACATACTGCGAAAGAGCATGTTGAATATTTCAAGCGTGTATCGGTTATTGATTTTACACCGCAAATGAGTAAGCATGAAAATCCTCGTTTATTGTGGATACAAAGTTTTCTTTTAAACCGACCTGGGACTTCAACAAGCAACCCCACAATAGTGTGATATCGATGGCGCGATCTTGTTATGTGCAACACGCTATTTTTTCACATCTTTAGCGATCCAAGTTTGGAAAAGCTGGTGGATCGCGACGCCCTTCGTCGTGCACTGGGGAAGGTGGCAACACATGGTGAACAGGCGAGGGTTAGGCCTGTCCCAAGGCAGGTGGTGTTGAGTGACTGCGTGACTACCTCACAGTGACGTGTGGGCATGCCTCAGCTGGCGTCCTGTTACCGTTCCTCAGGTAGTGTTGAGGCGTGTGACCACCTCGTGACGGGGGCATGCCCGCTGGCGTCCGACCGTTCCGGGGTGACCCCACGTGACGTGTGGGCAGCCTCAGCTGGGTCCTGTGACCGTTCCTCAGGTAGTGTTGAGTGACTGCGTGACTACCTCACAGTGACGTGTGGGCATGCCTCAGCTGGCGTCCTGTGACCGTTCCTCAGGTAGTGTTGAGTGACTGTGTGACTACCTCACAGTGACGTGTGGGCATGCCTCAGCTGGCGTCCTGTGACCGTTCCTCAGGTAGTGTTGAGTGACTGTGTGACTACCTCACAGTGACGTGTGGGCATACCTCAGCTGGCGTCCTGTGACCGTTCCTCAGGTAGTGTTGAGTGACTGCGTGACTACCTCACAGTGACGTGTGGGCATGCCTCAGCTGGCGTCCTGTGACCGTTCCTCAGGTAGTGTTGAGTGGATGTAGCTGATGTCTGCGTTGTTTGACTGTGGCTGAGGTTCGTGTTGTGCGCCTGTTGTTGAGGTCCCTGCTGTGTGGCTGTACTCTAGGCCCATGTTGTGTGAGCACCCCATGCCCGTGTTATGTGGCCACGTCTCAGACGCGTGTTGTGTGTCCGTACTTTATACCCGTGTCGTGCGGCTGTACATCACGACCGTTTTGTGTCGGTTTACCTCGAGCGCATTTTGGCAAGTATACCCCATGTCTGTGTTGTGACCGTATCTCATCCGTGTTGTGTGGCTGTACCTCATGTCCGTGTTGTGTGGCTGTACCTGGGGTCCGTGATGTGTGACTACTTCATGTTCGTGTTGTGGTCGTACTGCATGCCCTTGTTGTGCGACTGTACCTCAGGTCCGTGTTGTGCTGCTGTACCTCAGGTCCGTATTGTGCGACTGTACCTCAGGTCCGTGTTGTGCTGCTGTACTTCAGGTCCGTGTTGTGCGAATGTACCTCAGGTCGGTATTATGCTGCTGTGCCTCAGGTCGGTATTGTGCTGCTGTACCTCAGGTCGGTATTGTGCGACTGTACCTCAGGTCCGTATTGTGCGACTGTACCTCAGGTCCGTGTTGTGTTGCTGTACTTCAGGTCCGTGTTGTGCGAATGTACCTCAGGTCGGTATTATGCTGCTGTACCTCAGGTCGGTATTGTGCGAATGTACCTCAGGTCGGTATTATGCTGCTGTACCTCCGGTCGGTATTGTGCTGCTGTACCTCAGGTCGGTATTGTGCGACTGTACCTCGGGTCGATATTGTGCTGCTGTACCTCAGGTCCGTGTTGTGCGGCTTTACCTCAGGTCGGTATTGTGCTGCTGTACCTCAGGTCCGTGTTGTGCGGCTGTACCTCAGGTCGGTATTGTGCTGCTGTACCTCAGGTCCGTGTTGTGCGACTGTACCTCAGGTCCGTGTTGTGCGACTGTACCTCAGGTCGGTATTATGCTGCTGTACCTCAGGTCGGTATTGTGCTGCTGTACCCCAGGTCGGTATTGTGTGGCTATACCTAGGTGTATTGTTGCTGCCTGTACATCAGGTCTGTATTGTGCTGCTGTACCTCAGGTCGGTATTGTGCTGCTGTACCTCAGGTCTGTATTGTGCTGCTGTACCTCAGGTCGGTATTGTGCTGCTGTACCTCAGGTCGGTATTGTGCTGCTGTACCTCAGGTTATTAGATCGGTATTGTACTACTGTAGCTCAGGTCGGTATTGTGCTGCTGTACCTCAGGTCTGTATTGTGCTGCTGTACCTCAGGTCGGTATTGTGCTGCTGTACCTCAGGTCTGTATTGTGCTGCTGTACCTCAGGTCTGTATTGTGCTGCTGTACCTCAGGTCGGTATTGTGTGGCTGTACCTCAGTTTTTTGTACCTCAGGTCGGTATTGTGCTGCTGTACCTCAGGTCTGTATTGTGCTGCTGTACCTCAGGTCTGTATTGTGCTGCTGTACCTCAGGTCGGTATTGTGCTGCTGTACCTCAGGTCGGTATTGTACTGCTGTACCTCAGGTCTGTATTGTGCTGCTGTACCTCAGGTTGGTATTGTGCTGCTGTACCTCAGGTCTGTGTTGTGTGGCTGTACCTCAGGTCCGTGATAGCCCGTGCCGTTTTCAGCTCGACAGCGGATCACCGTTCAAATTGGTGACGAAAACGACAACAAGCCCAGATTCGACCCGAACCTCATCTACCAGGCCACCATCAAGGAGAACGCTGACACGGGTGCCAACGTTATCGAAGTGGTAGCCAGCGACCCTGATTCAGGCAAGGATGGTGATTCTCACCAAGTTGGCACCCAACGAAACTGCGCATTTCCTATTTAAATTGCCCAGTTCCATTTATAAAAGTGCACGGCACGGCACTTAAGAGCCCGTCCGCTCTACCATAACGGGATGACACGTCGGTATGTTTTAGGTGCCACCCACCACTCTGAGTGCGGCATATTTTGATATCGTGCCCTCGGGTTGTTGACGAGCGCAGACGCCACTTTGGGCACCCTGAGCCGTTCTAGCTGTGTGATATTTTCGTGGTCGAATCGGCCGCGATGCATTCTAAGGAACTATTCCACTTTCCCTCGAATGAACTTCCGCTCAATGTATGCCTCTACGTAATGCGTTATGCCATGGCATTCTTCTCATGCTGGGGCTGTATGGATGCTGTTTCAATATTATTCCATATAATGTTGTTTTAATAGGATAGTTGTGGGCGCTTTATGGCCATTGCAGGCGATATACCAGAAATACCTAATAGCTAAGAAACTAAGTAACTAAGAAATAGCTTTTCTCCATAAAGTTATGGATGTACCGCTGGTCGTGATATAGACAATGACTGGTCGCCGTTGACCACGAGCATAATGGCGATTCCAGGTCGGGTCAGGGGGCAACACTAGGTTAATCTAGTGATGGCTTCTGGTCAGGCCTGGATGGTAACCCGACTCAGGCCAGTAGTGACAGTAGTTCAGGTCAGAGTGGTGACGCTGACTACGATCAGGCCCTGACATCAGGGTGGTGACCCTGACCCGGACTGCTGGGCAGCAGACCCGTGCAGATCCGCTTGCGAGGTGATGATTTTCCCGCCGTTTACTGGCGTAATTCCCCGCCACTTCGATCGCGTATTCCGTCACGAGCTGAAATACCCCGGACAACTGACTCGTAGTGGTTGCGGCATGTATGGCAGCAAGCAATCAGCTGATGTCGACCACACATTAAAGAGTCGTCTGTGAGACGAAATTGAATCTTCATCTGCCCCGTCCGAGATCACACTACGGGCGGGCGGCGCCACTTGGGAGCACTGAATTGGTCGTGTGATGTGGTCTCGCTTCGCGGTCATGCGTGCGGTCATGCGCTCTGCGATGTGGCGACCTATAACCGGGAGGCGGCTCGGCGTATGGCTACAGTTTGTGGCACGCAGCTGAATTGTAGCTAACAGCTGAGTGGACACGGCGATGTAATGAGGTGACTATGACAGAGCTTAGTGAGTCTTTACCATGGCACTTGCCATGTGATCTGGTACACGTTGACCCGCCCACTTCGAAGCTGAGCATTATTTAGCTGTTTGCCATGTGCGCGTGAATTGTGCCACCCTCCTCCGATGCTACATTATTTAGCTGTTTGCCGTGTGCGCGTGAATTGTGCCACCCTCCTCCGATGCTACATTCATGAGTCTGTTTTCCGGCGATCCGCCTGTCGATCGGTTTGTAGCTGCCTGGCCCCGCGTGCTGAAGCAGCGGCGTGAGTGTGCCAGTGTACCGGGCCGTCGGGACCAGCGGACTGAGTGTGCCAGTGTACCGGGCCGTCGGGACCAGCGGACTGAGTGTGCCAGTGTACCGGGCCGTCGGGACCGGCGGACTGAGTGTGCCAGTGTACCGGGCCGTCGGGACCAGCGGACTGAGTGTGCCAGTGTACCGGGCCGTCGGGACCAGCGGACTGAGTGTGTACCCGGCCGGCGGACTGAGTTTGCCAGTGTACCGGGCCGTCGGGACCGGCGGACTGAGTGTGCCAGTGTACCGGGCCGTCGGGACCAGCGGACTGAGTGTGCCAGTGTACCGGGCCGTCGGGACCAGCGGACTGAGTGTGTACCCGGCCGGCGGACTGAGTTTGCCAGTGTACCGGGCCGTCGGGACCGGCGGGCTGAGTGTGCCAGTGTACCGGGCCGTCGGGACCAGCGGACTGAGTGTGCCAGTGTACCGGGCCGTCGGGACCAGCGGACTGAGTGTGTACCCGGCCGGCGGACTGAGTTTGCCAGTGTACCGGGCCGTCGGGACCAGCGGACTAAGTGTGTACCCGGCCGGCGGAGTGAGCGTGCCAGTGTACCAGGCCGTCGGGACCAGCGGACTAAGTGTGTACCCGGCCGGCGGAGTGAGTGTGCCAGTGTACTGGGCCGTCGGGACCAGCGGACTAAGTGTGTACCCGGCCGGCGGAGTGAGCGTGCCAGTGTACCAGGCCGTCGGGACCAGCGGACTGAGTGTGCCAGTGTACCGGGCCGTCGGGACCAGCGGACTAAGTGTGTACCCGGCCGGCGGAGTGAGCGTGCCAGTGTACCAGGCCGTCGGGACCAGCGGACTGAGTGTGCCAGTGTACCGGGCCGTCGGGACCAGCGGACTGAGTGTGCCAGTGTACCGGGCCGTCGGGACCAGCGGAGTGAGTGTGTACCCGGCCGGTGGAGTGAGTGTGCCAGTGTACCGGGCCGTCGGGACCAGCGGAGTGAGTGTGTACCCGGCCGGCGGAGTGAGTGTGCCAGTGTACCGGGCCGTCGGGACCAGCGTAGAGTGTGCCAGTGTACCGGGCCGTCGGGACCAGCGGGTGAGTGTGTACCCGGCCGGTGGAGTGAGTGTGCCAGTGTACCGGGCCGTCGGGACCAGCGGACTAAGTGTGCCAGTGTGCCGGGCCGTCGGGACCGGCGGACTGAGTGTGCCAGTGTATCGGGCCGTCGGGACCAGCGGACTAAGTGTGTACCCGGCCGGCGGAGTGAGCGTGCCAGTGTACCGGGCCGTCGGGACCAGCGGACTAAGTGTGTACCCGGCCGGCGGAGTGAGTGTGCCAGTGTACCGGGCCGTCGGGACCAGCGGACTAAGTGTGTACCCGGCCGGCGAGAGTGAGCGTGCCAGTGTACCAGGCCGTCGGGACCAGCGGACTAAGTGTGTACCCGGCCGGCGGAGTGAGCGTGCCAGTGTACCAGGCCGTCGGGACCAGCGGACTGAGTGTGCCAGTGTACCGGGCCGTCGGGACCAGCGGACTGAGTGTGCCAGTGTACCGGGCCGTCGGGACCAGCGGACTAAGTGTGTACCCTGCCGGCGGAGTGAGCGTGCCAGTGTACCAGGCCGTCGGGACCAGCGGACTGAGTGTGCCAGTGTACCGGGCCGTCGGGACCAGCGGACTAAGTGTGTACCCGGCCGGCGGAGTGAGCGTGCCAGTGTACCAGGCCGTCGGGACCAGCGGACTGAGTGTGCCAGTGTACCGGGCCGTCGGGACCAGCGGACTGAGTGTGCCAGTGTACCCGGCCGTCGGGACCAGCGGACTGAGTGTGCCAGTGTACCGGGCCGTCGGGACCAGCGGAGTGAGTGTGCCAGTGTACCGGGCCGTCGGGACCAGGGGGCTGAGTGTGCCAGTGTACCGGGCCGTCAGGACCAGGGGGCTGAGTGTGCCAGTGTACCGGGCCGTCGGGACCAGGGGGCTGAGTGTGCCAGTGTACCGGGCCGTCGGGGCCGGTGGAGTGAGTGTGCCAGTGTACCGGGCCGTCGGGGTCGGCGGACTGAGTGTGCCAGTGTACCAGGCCGTCGGGACCAGGGGGCTGAGTGTGCCAGTGTACCAGGCCGTCGGGACCAGTGGAGTGAGTGTGCCAGTGTACCGGGCCGTCGGGGCCGGTGGAGTGAGTGTGCCAGTGTACCGGGCCGTCGGGGCCGGTGGAGTGAGTGTGCCAGTGTACCCGGCCGTCATCAGGGCCGGTGGAGTGAGTGTGCCAGTGTACCGGGCCGTCGGGGCCGGTGGAGTGAGTGTGCTAGTGTACCTGGCCGTCGGGACCGGCGGACTGAGTGTGCCAGTGTACCAGGCCGTCGGGACCAGTGGAGTGAGTGTGCCAGTGTACCGGGCCGTCGGGGCCGGTGGAGTGAGTGTGCCAGTGTACCGGGCCGTCATCAGGGCCGGTGGAGTGAGTGTGCCAGTGTACCGGGCCGTCGGGGCCGGTGGAGTGAGTGTGCCAGTGTACCGGGCCGTCGGGGCCGGTGGAGTGAGTGTGCCAGTGTACCGGGCCGTCGGGGCCGGTGGAGTGAGTGTGCCAGTGTACCTGGCCGTCGGGACCGGCGGACTGAGTGTGCTAGTGTACCGGGCCGTCATCAGGGCCGGTGGAGTGAGTGTGCCAGTGTACCGGGCCGTCGGAGCCGGTGGAGTGAGTGTGCCAGTGTACCGGGCCGTCGGGGCCGGTGGAGTGAGTGTGCCAGTGTACCTGGCCGTCGGGACCGGCGGACTGAGTGTGCCAGTGTACCGGGCCGTCGGGGCCGGTGGAGTGAGTGTGCCAGTGTACCTGGCCGTCGGGGCCGGTGGAGTGAGTGTGCCAGTGTACCTGGCCGTCGGGACCGGCGGACTGAGTGTGCCAGTGTACCTGGCCGTCGGGACCGGCGGAGTGAGTGTGCCAGTGTACCGGGCCGTCGGGGCCGGTGGAGTGAGTGTGCCAGTGTACCGGGCCGTCGGGGCCGGTGGAGTGAGTGTGCCAGTGTACCGGGCCGTCGGGACCGGCGGAGTGAGTGTGCTAGTGTACCGGGCCGTCGGGGCCGGTGGAGTGAGTGTGCTAGTGTACCGGGCCGTCGGGGCCGGTGGAGTGAGTGTGCCAGTGTACCTGGCCGTCGGGACCGGCGGACTGAGTGTGCCAGTGTACCGGGCCGTCGGGGCCGGTGGAGTGAGTGTGCCAGTGTACCTGGCCGTCGGGACCGGCGGAGTGAGTGTGCTAGTGTACCGGGCCGTCGGGGCCGGTGGAGTGAGTGTGCTAGTGTACCGGGCCGTCGGGGCCGGTGGAGTGAGTGTGCCAGTGTACCTGGCCGTCGGGACCGGCGGACTGAGTGTGCCAGTGTACCGGGCCGTCGGGACCAGCGGACTGAGTGTGCCAGTGTACCAGGCCGTCGGGACCGGCGGACTGAGTGTGCCAGTGTACCGGGCCGTCGGGGCCGGTGGAGTGAGTGTGCCAGTGTACCTGGCCGTCGGGACCGGCGGACTGAGTGTGCTAGTGTCCCGGGCCGTCGCCAGGGCCGTCGGCGTCTAACCAGTCTGGCAGTATCCGCCGGCCCATCCACCCGGCTGCAGGTGTCGGGCTTTGATCACCGATCTGATCTGATCTGATGCTTGTGACGGCGGTAGATTGGTCTGCCACCGCGGGCTAAGTAGGTACCGGGGTGCGTCATGATATTGCTCAATACGGTGGGAGCGATGGCCAGTCACAAGAGTGGGCACCCGGTGTGCTGGCGAAGGTCGGCTACTCTTTCTGTCTGTCGTCAGCGGACCGCGGTACTGGCTGTGTCTGATGCTCGTGTGGAGTAGGAACACTCAGGTACACCCCCCCCCCCCCCATGATTTCAACTTGCTCTGTTCGCTACGTCATATTCGGACCGAAACCCTGTGCTTCAGGGTGACGGCGGTGTATTCGCTGCGGTGTGATGCGCTCGTGACTGTGGCCAGTGGCCGATACCACGGTGTGGTACGCTGGTGACGGTGGCCGGTGGCCGATACCACGGTGTGGTACGCTGGTGACGGTGGCCGGTGGCCAGTGGCCGATACCACGGTGTGGTACGCTCGTGACGGTGGCCAGTGGCCGATACCACGGTGTGGTACGCTGGTGACGGTGGCCAGTGGCCGATACCACGGTGTGGTACGCTCGTGACGGTAGCCAGTGGCCGATACCACGGTGTGGTACGCTCGTAACGGCGGCCAGTGGCCGATACCACGGTGTATTCGCTACGGTGTGGTACGCTCGTGACGGTGGCCAGTGGCCGATACCACGGTGTGGTACGCTCGTGACGGTGGCCAGTTATGGGGAACGAGTGGCCGATACCACGGTGTGGTACGCTCGTGACGGTACCCAGTGGCCGATACCACGGTGTTGGTAGTGTCATAATTTTTTTTATAAAGTATGTTGATGCATTCTCTCTGCAGTTGATGCGCCAGTCAGTTTAAACAGTACCTTGTAAGTGGAGACACACCCCTGTGATGCATTATGCATTTTGGCACTGTTGTGTTGGCAGGAACCGTATAGGCTGGCGATAGTCGGTTATGAAGGTGGTGCTCTATGCCCGGATGTGTGGACGGTGCTCTACACTCGGGTGCAACGCAGTGTTGTGTGTGCAGTGCTCTGTACTCTGGCTGTGCTGATGATGTTCCTGGCCGGGTGGCGTGGACTCTGCTGTGGCGGTTAGGTGTTCTGAACGTGAGCGAGGCAGCTACGTCCCTGTGTAGGCTCTTGCCCCTGCCGACGCCGGCTGTGACGTGGGTGGGTGACAGTACGTCTGGTGGCTGCCGACGCAGCCGTGACGTGGGTGGGTGACAGTACGTCTGGTGGCTGCCGACGCAGCCGTGACGTGGGTGGGTGACAGTACGTCTGGTGGCTGCCGACGCAGCTGTGACGTGGGTGGGTGACAGTACGTCTGGTGGCTGCCGACGCAGCTGTGACATGGGTGGGTGACAGTACGTCTGGTGGCTGCCGACGCAGCTGTGACGTGGGTGGGTGACAGTACGTCTGGTGGCTGCCGACGCCGACCAGCCGCCTGTGACGGTCAGTGCCCACGGCCGGGGCCGGTGAGGCGGCCACCATATGGTGACTGCGCCCCGGTGCCATGCGACTCGAGTGCTGGCCGCCGCTATCTGCGGCGCCGCTCCAGTGTGGCGGCCGTTGTGTGACAAAGCCTCGAGTGGCTATCGGGCCGGCCGGCTGATGACACCTGCCCACCACCGCCCACAGATTCGAAAATCCAATACCAGATAACGGACGGCAACGTGGGCGCCGCCTTCGACATCGACGCCGACACAGGCATGGTGAAGGTGAAAAATCAACTCGACTTCGAGATGGTTACAAAGGTAAGCAGCTTACTGCCTGCGCACGATGCTAGCGAGATCACTGAGTGATGTGGTGCTGTTCTCTTTGCAAAAAGTTCCATACTACTAGTAAGCAAGCGTTTGTCGTCGGGCTGCTAATATGACAATTACTTGATGCGATATTCCATTCACTCCGTTCCTGTTTCTTCTGATTACTCGCCACCTAGCCTTGTGTGACGGAATATTTGGATCCAAATATAATTTGAAACTTCCTTCTTTCCTTCTTATTTATCTTTGACTTTCTTTATAATTCTTACTCTTTGTTTATTGAAAAGGTAGCTGAGAGCGTCCGTACGTGCGTCCAGGAAACTGGTGTGGATCTAGTTTTACAGGATGAAAATGAAGAAATCGGTTGTCCGAACAGTAAAGGACACAGGCACTTGAAAGTTGCAGTTTGAGCACTGCAGCCAGATGGCGCCGGCTTAGTAGACTGCAGCAAGGTCAGGGGTATACGGAGGTCAAGAAATGGTAATGGGAAATCAAAGAAGAGGTAGAAATGTTTGTCAATGTAAGCGATAGAATAAAACAAAAGCATCTGTGCATGGTTGTGTGCTTGTTCAGACTCAGTCGTGCTTCGTCTTCGTATTTTGCTGGTTGGAGAACTTCGTATCGTTTTCAACCGAACTTAATGACCCTGTTCATGTCTTCATTTCGGATAGTTTACGTGCTGAAAATTATTATCGGTGGCGACGTAGTTTTCATGTCATTGGCAATACAAATCACGAGGTGGCGAAACTTGTGTACCTTACTTTGGTGTTCCTTTTATCTTTCCTTTATCACCAAAATAAACCCTGATTGGATATCCACTATAATACACACGTCGTCCTCCAGATACCAGTGATAAAGCTGAACTTTTTGGTTTACATAGCATGTGTATAAAAAAAAACTTCCAACTAACTTAACCAACCTCTCGTGTTCTACCAACTTAAGTTACGTTTCCAGGGCGAGAAATACACGTCTCACTCGCACCGAGGGCCTCCTTCGGTTGGCGCATGTAATACACACTTATCTTTCCACCTGCTATAGATCGGTGAATATGCATGTAGTCCGGCCTCTTAGTCTTACACCTGCTCCTGTATTGGGTGGGAACCATTTGTTACACGGATTCTATTGGCTGTACCATTTTTAAAGCTCGAAACCTATATTTGACCTGCGTGTGGTTACATAATGTTCATATCCAACATGCATGTACGGCTATGGCATCGTGTGCAGGAGCAATTGACGGCACGATTAAAGCGAGTAGCAGGCGACACGAGTGTGCGGGGAGCGCGTGAGGCGAGCTGCCACATCCGGTACGCCAGCCCGCCCGGCGTCCACAGCCCGACCACATGCACCCTCGTGCTGGTGGCCGGTGCTTGCGCCGCGTGGCCGCCGCAGAGCCTGAGCTGTGGCCGCGCTGCGTCTCCGCTCCTGCACAGGGTGGTATTCCGCGGCCGCCGCAGAGCCTGAGCCGTGGCCGCGCTGCGTCTCCGCTCCGGCACAGGGTGGTATTCCGCGGCCGCCGCAGAGCCTGAGCTGTGGCCGCGCTGCGTCTCCGCTCCGGCACAGGGTGGTATTCGTGCTGGTAATTCTGGATGTGGAGATACAAGATGGTGTGTGGCTCAATACGGACCGGACATTATTCGAACCTGTGACATCAGAATCTTACTTTGCGCTTTCCAGCGAATATTGAGCAATTTATCGCATAGGGTTCGTTGTCAAGCAGCACCACTCATCCTCCAAATTGGAAAAATGAGAGGATAATCTTCTGGAGAGGATAATGTTCCGGAGAGGATAATGTTCCGGACATGATAATGTTCTGGAATGAATAATTTTCTAGATAAGATAATGTTCTGGAGAGGATATTTTCGTGGAGGGATAATGCTCTGGATGCGACAAATCTCGGAGCAGCCTATTTGTCCTACCCTGCTCCGGGGTTTCGATTGTGCGGCACCGGCTTGTGCGTCGCACACGGACCCAATGCCGACAGCTATACAGGTGACTGGCTGTGCAGCCCGTCACATAGCGAACATGTGGCCGGTGAATAAATGCAGCTGACGAGCAATAAGCCAACGAATTTAACTAGCTCGGCTTTTGCTTCGTTACTTGTCGAATGCTTTATGAGGCAGCGAATGGACTTGCGGTGGCTATTGCGTATCGCTCGAATGCCCCCGGTTGCCCGGGTCATAAATTACTGTGCAGCGCTATACGACAGCATAACTCGCATTGTTGTCCGGTGCCTACGGCTAGTTGCGGTACCTGAGTCCAAAATATCCCCTGGGTTCCTGGAAGGCCCGGTCTCAGTCCAGGCGTGTCCTATTCAACAACACCAGCCTAAAACGAGCCAGCCAACAGCGTGACTACCTTCCGAAAGGCGTATTTCTTAACAAATGGTCGTACTAGGAGGCGTTTGCCCCTTGGGTATTAAAACATCCAATGCCTTCTATAAATATATTCTAACACAGACTCATCAGCAAATAAATTCGCACATGCATAACTCCATCCATGCATGCATACATACGTACATGCACACACGCACGCGTACATACATGCATATATATATATATATATATATAAATATAGTGTGCGCGCACATGTATATGCATATGCACATTTTTACATTCATACGTATGTACTTGCGTTTTATTTGGTATTGAGCACAGATATCTCTAAAATGTGTCCGTACCAAGTAAGATGAATTTAGCTTTGCTGTTCGAGATTGTGAAAGGAGATAGCTGGACTAAACACGATCCGTCCTTAATAAACCCTTCTTCTCGCTCGACTTCAGTGTCGATCAAATTTGGGTATATCTAAGTAAACATAAATTCTTAGAATCCTGTCGGAGCATATGCCTAGAATGACCCAAGTAGTCTGTGCGTCCTGAAGCACCAATCAACCATCACCACCACTTGTCATTAATCAACCACCACCACCACCACCACCACCACCACCACCACCTGTCACCAAACAACAACCACCACCTGTCACCAAACAACCACCACCATCTGTCGCCAAACAACCACCACCACCGCCACCTGTCACCAAACAGCCACCACCACCGCCACCTGTCACCAATAAACCATCACCACCACCACCTGTCACCAAACAACCACCACCACCTGTCCTAAACAACCACCACCACCTGTCACCAATCAACCACCACCACCTGTCACCAAGCAACCACCACCACCTGTCACCAAACAACCACCACCTGTCACCAAACAACCACCACCACCACCACAACCTGTCACCAAACAACCACCACCAACACAACCTGTCACCGAACAACCACCACCACATGTCACCAATCAACCACCACCGACACCACCTGTCACCAATAAACCACTACCGCCACCACCATCACCTGTCACCAATAAACCACCACCACCATCACCGATTACCAATCAACTACTACCACCACCTGTTGGAGTATAGGCCTAGCATGACCCAAGTAGTCCGTGTGCCATCAGGCACCATCAGCCACAACCACAACCACAGCCACAACCACAGCCACCACCACCACCACCACCACCACCACAACAAAAACAACAACAACAACCACAACCACCACAACCACCACCACCACCATCACCACAACCACCACCACCACCTGTGACGGAGAAACCATCACCAACTCCCGTGACGAAGAAACCATCACCAACACTTGTCACCAAGCACCACCGGACGAAGCGTGGAGACGAAAATGAAATTAGGGCCTTGAAAGGCGAGCATGGAGGACACGTCGCCACATTGTGCATTTGGACACGTGCATTGTGCATTGCCAAACCGCAGCGGGACGGTATTGTTCAGCTTCCATTATTCATACCAAGGAAACCGATGGTACTCATCACAAAGCCAGTAGCATACATGGCTGCTTTTCTGTCATCAATGGATATATACAAAATGACAACTACGATCAACTGGATTCAGACCCTACGGTCCTCAAGGTGCTCGAAATGAAAAGCAAGCAAAGTTAAGATTCTTGAGTCTGACGGCAAAGACTCGAGCTGAATCTTAACTGCAAGCAAAGTTGAGATTCTCGAGTCTGACGGCAAAGACGAGTCCAGCTCAGCCCAGTCAAGTCGAATCAGTCAGTTCTAAAGAGGGAGGCACTCTATATGAAAGAGAAAAACTCCAACACTGGGCAGTCCTCCTTGACTCCGAAAAGACTGTCCGATTGTTTACAAGCTTCGCGTTCAGTCGCCGTGGTCGTGATCATTTCCGCAAACTGACGTGGGACGCCGCGCAGAGGGGAATGCAGGTTGGGATACCTACTGGCAGGCACATTCCACAACAAATCGACAATGGCATAACACCCAATATTTGTTTGATGAAAATATTTGTGTCGGGTTATCTAATGCGTCGAATCCAGCTGTGACATTTTAGTATGGTCTCGGGCATTTCTGAGATGTCACCAAACAAAGTTGTCTTTTGTGGTCTTTAATACAATGAAGAACAATCCGAATTGTGCAATAGTATATATCGGTGAACTCACAATAATCCACTGCATCTTTTTGGCTGTCGGAATTTTCGTTTACGGGCAATTTGAAATAGTGACCTAAGGTCACGTGACCTACTTTAATTATCGGGACAGTCGCAATGCGATTTTAAAAGGTGCAGTAATGAAGTTCGATATCTTATCTTTACAAGCAAACAATAAAAACAATATGGTTTTGCCCCTAAAAATCTACATGTTCGTTCAAAATTAGGCATACATGGTTGTTTTTGCACTGGTTTATCGTGACATGTTTTAACATTTGTTTCGAACAGTATATTACTGAAATACAAGCCTTTTGATGTTCGTGGCACGTGATGAGATGATAATGTTAGTCATCTGAACTTGAGTGCTGTGTTACATAATTGTTCTAACTCGTTGTGAAGTCAAGGGTTAAGCAAATGGCAGAAATGTCTCCGAATTGTGGTAGGTGACCCATTCCACGAAAAGTAAAGAGGCCAAATTACACTCTATATTTTGATATGAAAATACATTTTCATGGTTAGTGTGTCTCTATAATCCAGCTGTACAACTTTGGGAAAGATCGGAGCAACGGTTAAGGAGTTATAGCATCTGTAACGAAATTCTTGTCCCCCTGCTTTATCAGTCATTTCGCTTATGTCTGGGGCAAAACTTATTTTGGCACGTGGATAGTTCTATGGACCTCGGCGTTGGCGATATTTAAAACCCCGGTTATGTTCAATGGCTCTGAGCTTCCATCTCAGAGCTCTGATCTGCACATCTTGACACGCACCTCAACATCCAGCACTTATATTTGTATAATTAATGAGCAGAAATATGGCAATGATTATTCCGTTTCAATAGTGCAGCAGCGTTCACATATGATCTCCAACTCATACTGACCGGTCTCCAATCACACTATTCTCCCAAATATTCAAGCGGTCACATCACCGTCAGTCACGCAACGATTTTCTATCAGTCTCACGTACCTCAAACATACCTCAGACGTGGAGGCCGTGGCTGGCCGGCGGCGGCCAGCCGCCTGCCTTTTGGCGACCGCTCGCGACGACCGCCCGATTACAAGAGAAGTGCTCTCGGCTCCGTCGCCAGGCGAGCGCCAGACTACGCCCCTATTACGTCATGTTCACGTGACTCAATCCAGGGCATCGGCCCAGGCTAGAACTGTGAACTCTACTGCAGGCGGGCGCGCTGTCTATCTCAGAGACATCCCATGTCAGCGCAGAGTCGTCTCTGGTAGCATCCAGAGTTTCGGCCTCGCGTGGGAATTCGGTGCTGTCTCATCACCTTGGCAGCCTCGCGCCTGGTCCGGCGTCGGACAACCGAGCTGCAGCCACAGCGTACACAATCTGCTCGGTGACTCCGCTGTTCACAGACAGCCTGAAGTTCGGGGCGCTGCAGCCCAACTGACATACATCACCCAAGACAACCACATTCTCATCACTCCAGACATTTCATCATCTGACGACGGCGGCGGTGCATCGAGGTCACGCCGCGGCGGCAGGGCGTCTGCCGGAAAGGGGAGGGGGACAGGGCAATGTCCATTGCTCGACTTCGATCTCAGCGGCGGCTTGCCTACGTCAGCCGGACAGGCTGGCGCCAGGTATCCGTCGGAACTGTCGCGCCAGTCGAACTGTGGGGAGGGGGCTGAATTTCTGGGATTAAGATGCCCCCCACAGGCAGCTTGGCTACACATCGGACATTTTTTTTAGATACGACCTAAGTCTTTGTACACCTGGAACTCAATGAAAAGTAACACGAATTGCACGAAGCGATATATCACTGAACTCGTGATGATCCACTGCATCTTGTGCCTATTTTGACATTTTCGTTCACGCATTTTTTTGAAATCGTGAACTTGTGACCTAAGATAACGTGACCTAGTTTGTCCTTCGAGACAGCCATAATGCTATTTTGGAAATTCAGAGGCGGCGAAGGGTAATGTGTGAATTCCTAGATCGTCACTTGCAAGGAGAAAAGCAATAGAAATGTTTATTATGCAATGTATTTCTACCTCGAACTTCATACTACCTTATGCAATATATTTCTGCCTTAATGTCAGCATATCAAAAATGTACGATCATATTTCACCGACAACACTGAAGGGTTTTCATGACCGCCATTCACTGTAATATCAACCTTCTGACGTTTCAAACCCCACATTCTGGAAACGAAAGTATGAACCTCATTGACTGAGTAATCGCATTCAGATTGAACTGCTTGAGAACAAATTTGACACAGACGCATCCATTAACACATGCTGAGCCTGAAACGAATCGCATTGGATCATGAGCCGTATACATCGGTGTAATAAAATAAAGTAACGGTATTACACAATACAATGCAATACAATAATGTGTTGCAGTACAGTATTATAATGCAATGCAATACAATGATCTACAGATCTGCAAATCATCCTATACCTTGTCAGAATCCCAGTTCAGACTGATGATCTGTCACTGCGATAATATTAATCAACACAATCTGTATCAGCGCGCACAATAAAACGTCTCACTTCACCAAACTATCATTAACACACGCCCCGCATCGGCAAGCAGTTAATGAACTATTACGGTGCTGTGGGTCACTGGTGCGAACTTATGGTACCCCTGTGTTCCCCTCACCATGATGGGTTTCGAGAAACGCTCTCTCTCTCCTCTCTCTCTCTCTCTCTCTCTCTCTCTCTCTCTCTCTCTCTCTCTCTCTCTCTCTCTCTCTCTCTCTCTCTCTCTCTCTCTCTCTCTCTCTCTCTCTCTCTCTCTCTCTCTCCATCTCCATCTCCATCTCCATCTCCATCTCCATCTCCATCTCCATCTCCATCTCCATCTCCATCTCCATCTCCATCTCCATCTCCATCTCCATCTCCATCTCCATCTCCATCTCCATCTCCATCTCCATCTCCATCTCCATCTCCATCTCCATCTCCATCTCCATCTCCATCTCCATCTCCATCTCCATCTCCATCTCCATCTCCATCTCCATCTCCATCTCCATCTCCATCTCCATCTCCATCTCCATCTCCATCTCCATCTCCATCTCTATCGCTCTCGCTCTCGCTCTCGCTCTGTATATTATGTATGTATGTATGTATGTATGTATGTACGTACACAACTTGTTTGTGTTAGCTAGTTTGACATATCATACATCCAACGATAATGCTTTCGGTTACTTATAAACGCCTATTGATTTAACGATGCCGTTTGATCCTTTGTTGTGATGTGTAGGTAGCTTATGGTAAAACAAACGAAGAAGATATATATACGTTGTCCATTGGCAATATATAATTGTGGCCAGTACGACACTGTAATGATAGAACCTACAGTTGGGTGTATGCATGCTATCCGAAATGCACGTGCAAACACAACTTCAGCCTAAGCCTGAATGCAAATGCTCATTAGAGTGTTCACCATACATGTGGTTCACCATACTGGTGAGCGTCCATCCACATGAATGTGCGCTATTGTCTGAATGTCCAAGACAAGAGAGAGTCGAGCTGGCCCGGATGCGCAGCGGATATACGACAAATTTTCGAACCTACATGGCTCGCATCTCTGGCAGCCAATCTACATGTCGCCACTGCGAGGTGGAAGAAGAAACGGTGCGACATCTGTTCACATGCGACGAGATCGCTCTCCTCAGAGCGGATTTGGAGCTGGAGAGTCTGGACGCGTCCCAAACAGGCGATTGACTTTCTAAAGATGACTGGTGCAATTATACTACTAATGTGCGCCATCACGAACTAGGCCACGATATTCATCACTTGCCTGTACTGATGCTGGTTCATGCTAATCTACACAGCAACAAACTGATATGAACTGATCCACAGTGATGTACAGAGGCTCTGTCTACACAGCAACAAACTGAGATGAACTGATCCACAGTGATGTACAGAGGCTCTGTCTACACAGCAACAAACTGAGATGAACTGATCCACAGTGATGTACAGAGGCTCTGGTCTCGTCGTGTCACGTCCGACTCCCAGCGACACCGTCCTCGCCAGAACTGGCTCACAACTAGCTCACACCGTCCCACACCGAACTCAACCGCCCGATGGTGTTAATTGTTCCGCACCTATCCACATTCTGTGCCCCGACCCCGGCCCCGGCCCCGGTCTCGGCTCCGGCTCCGGTTCCGACTGTGGCTCTGGCTCTGGCTCTGGCTCCGGCTCCGGCTCCAGCCCACCACGCGACCATGACCTGACATTGACCTTCACTGTCAGCCTTCAGTCACCATCACCACTGCCTGTTCCGTGACTTCTTGCTGCGTCCTTGACCCATGACTGTGCTCCATGACCCCTGACCTCTGACCGCGCTACTGGTCCTGATCTCTGATCGTACCCTCGACGTCTGACTGTACCGCGACGTTGCTGATGGCCTTTGACCGTGCCCGTGACCTCTGATCATTGCCCGTGTCGGCCGGCAGTACACGCTCTCCGTGACGGCATCAGACGGCAAGTACGAGGTAACCCACCCGGTGGACGTGGAGATCACCAACTACAACGACGTGCCGCCCGTGTTTGACGCGGCCGGCTACCAGCTGAGGCTAGTGGAGGGTACCCTCATGCCAGAACCTATCATCAACGTGAGTGAAAACGTGTTTGAGTAGGTTTTCAGCCGTGCTTATGTTGCATGTTTCTGGAGAGTTCTTGCGATGCTAGTCTTTTTTGGTGTGTGGTATGGGAAAAAAAAAAAAAAAAAAAAATATAAAAAAAATAAAAGTGAATTTCGGAAATTTCAGCAATTTCATTTGATGGTATTATGGCAAATCAAGTCTTCCCATAGGCATCCCATAAGCATCCCACAACTGAGGCTTGCCGTTAAAAACACCACATGTGAGTGCAGATGTAGAACTAGCCTGTTTTGGGTACACGTCAATACCTGCTCTAAGATACGAAGCAAATTATTTGACTTTTTGTTTTGGTTTGCCCTCACGTTTATGTGTTTCCATAGCTGCATCTGGAGTGCTCCCTGACACAAATCGATTTGCGCTTCGTCGTCATGCAGATTATGGTTTGTGTTCGCGTTTGCATAGTTAGAGCTCAACTGTTGGCTATGAAGTGGAGTTTTGAAAAAATAAATGATCGCAGATGGTGCTTCTCCACCTTTTAGTGGATTCATCCCACACTGTGTCAAATACTTTCAGTGGTTTATCTCGCATCTAGAGAGTGCTTGAACATCACCTGTTAGCATCAAAGGTCACTGCTGCTCACTGCGGTCTTTATTAGTCGCTCAACTTAAGCCTGATGGGCACTAGATGATCTACCATGGTCGGTGCGCCGTAAAACCCAAATCACACACAACTTAAGCCTAATCTGTATACATTTTCATTGACTTGACATTCCAATCGGCCTTGAATCGATGTTGCGTTTGAGCCAATGGAAGGTTATCTGGCCAAGGGGTGCGTCAGCCACAGGCTTTATCGCCTTCTATATTGGATCCTCAATCCTTTGAATTCTCATTTCAGACAGTGAATCAAACTTACCTCTGTCAGAATTGCTCTAATTAGCTACACTTTTCGCTACATATTGTGTTTTATTCATCGTAGTCTCATGATACTTCTACGTGTTAAACACTGTGTTTATCACAATTATGAGATAACTTTTGGGTGCATTTCCGAATTGTGTCAACTTGGGGATACAGTTCCGATTTGTGTCTACTTATGGATACAGTTCCGATTTGTATCAGCTTATGGATACAGTTCCGATTTGTGTCGGCTTATGGATACATTTCCTATTTGTGTCAACGTATGGATGCGTTTCCGATGTGTGCCAGCTTATAGATACAGTTCCGATTTGTGTCACAGTATGGATACAATTCCGATTTATGTCAACTTATGGATGCGTTTCCGAGTTATGAACATATGGACACAATGCCGATTTGTGTCACCTCATGGATGCATTTCCCGAGACGATGCATCCTTGCATGCATTTCGTATGCGTGTACATGTAAATGGAACACCTTAATTGCACATGTATTATTTACTTCCCTAAAACTAACCTCAATCACGAATCGGTGCGGAAAATAGCCAAACATGTGAAATAAATGCATAACAAATACTGCATGTGGTTCGGATTATATATGGTACCTGCAGCTTGTACAAAATATCCTCCATCACCTCGATGACTCCAATGTGTGTTTCCAAGTCTTACCCGCTGTGATGTCCCAACAAAAATATACTATTGCTTCAACATGCTGCATAAGCCGCTAAGCACAAGCTGCCGTGTGAACACAGCGTGCCTAAAAGTGTGTTTATCTGCTCCGAGCATAGATGTATGTATTATCAACTGAATGAAAGGCCCCCCGAAGCCGCTAATGCTGCTCGGCCACGGTCACATGACATTACTTAGCTGAGGCCTGCCTGGATGAATCCGTGCGCTTACTTCATAGCTGCATTCAAGTCCACAGAGTTGGCGATGGACAACCGCAGTGCATTTAGTGAATCTGAATAGTGTTCAGCTTCACAAGAACGTACATTGACCTTCCTTGCTCCCACCGCAACTCAAAGTTTCCCTGCTCCAATCGCAACTCAATAAAGCTTCTCTGCTCCCACCGCAACTCAATAAAGCTTCCCTGCTCCCACCGCAACTAAATAAGCTTCCCTGCTCCCACTGCAACCCAAAGCTTGCCTGTTCCCACCGCAACCCAATAAAGCTTATCTGCTCCCACCGTAACTCAAGGCTTTCCTGCCGTCAATGTTCCCGCTGGGACCACCCTTACCGCCAACCTCGTGCACCCTGACCCACCTGTCAGCCAGTGTCGTGTCTTGGTCGTCTGATGATTTATGGCCGGTTTGCCGGACCGTGGTCCAGTTTTGACGTGCGCCGTGCCCCCGCCTAGGTCACGGCCGTGGACCCTGACCCGGACGGCGAGTCGTCGGTGGTTTACAAACTCTCCGGGCCCGGCGTGTTTCCTGAAAATCCCGAGAACGACGTGTTCACCGTCAACGAAGACGGCGGTGTGGTGGTACTCAAGGCAGGTGACCCAACGTGTTACAGCTGGCTCTGGGTAATTGCAGCTGGCGCTGGTAACAATGGACTGTGAGGGTGCTACCAGATAATGGCAGCTAATGGTGATAGTAATGGGTAGAATAGCCGTCTTTGCGTGGGCTTTAAACATAGGCCCATAGTACCATCTGTTCGATGTTCTGGTAATTTAATACATAATATCGCAGAAGAGTTCACCAGAAATGGTGAAACGTTTAGCTGGCATCAGGAATCTAGCTTGCGTTAATTGTTCCGCTTTTATATTTGGGATCTTCTTTGGTCGGCGTAAACGCCCCTCAGCAATGTATTGGTAAACGTGCAGAGCATCTCGGCTATACATTGATGTATTTATATTTACCTGAAATTCATCAATACATCAGCTAAAAGCTCCCCACATGCCATGTTCCGACTGGCAGCCCACACGGTAAACCCCTCCGTATGCCATGTTCCGACTGGCAGCCCACACGGTACACCCCTCCGTATGCCATGTTCCGACTGGCAGCCCACATGGTACATCCCTCCGTATGCCATGTTCCGACTGGCAGCCCACACGGTACACCCCTCCGTATGCTATGTTCCGACTGGCAGCCCACACGGTACACCCCTCCGTATGCCATGTTCCGACTGGCAGCCCACACGGTACACCCCTCCGTATGCCATGTTCCGACTGGCAGCCCACACGGTACACCCCTCCGTATGCCATGTTCCGACTGGCAGCCCACACGCGGTACACCCCTCCGTATGCCATGTTCCGACTGGCAGCCCACGCGGTACACCCCCCCCCCCCCTCCCCCCTCCGTATGCCAGTTGCCGTTCCACTGTGCCGTGTAAGCATTTTAACAGCGCGGAAACGCTTGGGCGTCGTCAGGATTATCGGAGGGGCAATGGGGTGGCATTGTTGCGACTGACCACTTGCATCATGGGTCCGCCTGCAGATGGCCGTTGAGGCCGTGGTCGGTGGCAGATGTGGTGGTGGTTATCGGCTATCGGTTTTACCACGCGTCGATTGTTTTGGGTCATGATATCGTCGCCGACCTTACACGCCGGTTGGTCGCGGGTGAAGAGTAGCGACTAGTGGGACTCGTACCCACAGCCTTTCGGTTGGAAGATGGACCCCTGTACACATAAACGCCACATTACCATACCCAGGGAGATGGACCCCTGTACCCTGCCCCTGCACCCCTGTACGAATGTGTTCGCTATATCGCACCATTCTTGAGCTGAATTAGCTCAGGAGTCCGAGGTAGCAACACGGCGACGAAAACGCTTCCGCAGTTTGGACAGTTTGGACAGTTGACGGATGTGACAGACTGGTCGCCGGACAGCGCCGGCACCTGGTGCTGGCGAGGGAGAACTGTACAGTGTACACGTCTGCGCGATTGTGTTCGTTGTGCTGCTATAAGGCCACATGCTTCCATGTAGCAGGGGTTGCGGCTGGTACGTTGCTCAGTGTGTCCAGTGTGATGCGTTTCTTGCTTCGGCTGTTGCGCAGTTGTGACGAACTATTACGCTCCTTCCGCATGTGCGTTCTCTATTTGTCAGAGTGCGGCGTAGCCTAAGCCGGTATTGTGAGACATGTTCCGCTCTAACGGTACTGTGGCGGGTCTAGCGGTATTGTGATGTGTCTGCATCGGTACTGTGGCGGGTCTAGCGGTATTGTGACTTGTCTGTTGCGGTATGGTAGCGGGTCTAGCGGTTTTGTGATGTGTCTGCATCGGTACTGTGGCGGGTCTAGCAATATTTTGACGTGTCCGTAGCGATGCTGTGACGGGTCTAGCGGTATTGTAACATCTGTAGCAGTACTGTGGCGGGTCTAACGGTGTGGTGACGTATCCGTAGCGATTCTGTGGTGGGTCTAGCGGTATTGTGACGTATCTGTAGCGGTACTGTGGCGGGTCTAGCGGTATTGTGACGTGTCTAGCGATGCTGTGGCGGGTCTAGCAGTATTGTGACGTGTCTAGCGATGCTGTGGCGGGTCTAGCGGTATTGTGACGTGTCTAGCGATGCTGTGGCGGGTCTAGTGGTATTGTGACGTGTCTAGCGATGCTGTGGCGGGTCTAGCGGTATTTGCATGCAGCAGTACTGTAGCATGTATGTAATGGTACTGTGGCGTGCATGTGACTTGTATGTAGCGGTACTGTGATGTATGTGTAATGGTTCAGTGGCGTTTATGTGACTTGTATGTAGCAACACTGCGATGGATATGTAATGGTAATGTGGCGTTTATGTGACTTTTATATAGCAGCATTGTGATGTATATGTAATGTTGCTGTGGCGTTTATGTGACTTGCATGTTACTGGACTGTGGTGTTACGCTACCGTGTCTATTATGGCGCTGCTTCAGCACTGCGCCAATGGAGACACTACCATATCCCCACTGTGGTGATACTGTGACGGAGTTCTGACGATGTGTTGCAGGCACTGGACCGAGACGAGGGTACGGGTGGTCGCGTCGTGTGGGAGCTCTCCGTGGAGGCATGGGACGACGGTGGTAAAGGCCAGGGCTCGTCGGTGCCCTTCACTCTCACTCTGACCGATATCAACGACAACGCGCCCTTCCTGATTCAGGTAATGTGTCGTTCTCGCCCAGATGACATAGTAGTGGCAGTGTGGCCTTTCTGATTCAGGTGGCAAGATAGCTTCGTTGTCATCCAGATAACATGGCGTCAGTATGTCCCTCTTGATCCAGGTAACATGATTAATCAACTTCTGATCTAGGTAACATGGTACCGTTCTTTTCTTGACTAAAACATGGTACTACCTTCTTTATCCAAGCAACATGGTACCTTCTTTCAATGCGAGTAACATGTGACAAACTTTAGGCTCATGTATCATGATGGAATCTTGCCGATCCAGATAGCATGAGATGCCTTCTGATTCTGCGGCACAGCAGCCAATTGCCCATTCAGGTAACCACTTACTAGTGCTAGTACACAGTAGCGACAGCCTCTTCCCTGTTCGGGTGGCGTGGCAACCTCTTTCGGATCCAGGACAAAACACAGCAGCCGTAAATGACTCTTCCTGATCATAGAGTTTCTCTCGGTGTCGAGGGCGTGGACCCGAAGGGTGCACTGTCATTAGCATGCCGGTGGGTCTGCGTTCTCGCTGGTAAGTATTTGTTGTGAGTACTTGCAATGCCGGTGGGTCTGCGTTCCCGCTGGTAAGTATTTGTTGTGAGTACTTCCAATGAGTCTTCCAATGAGTCTTGCCATGGGCATCTCGGTTACTTCGCTTGCTGTGTAAATTGTCACTTATGATGTGTTATGCATTATCGCTGTGTAAATTGTCACTTATGATGTGTTATGCATTATCGCTGTGTAAATTGTCACTTATGATGTGTTATGCATTATCGCTGTGTAAATTGTCACTTATGATGTGTTATGCATTATCGCTGTGTAAATTGTCACTTATGATGTGTTATGCATTATCGCTGTGTAAATTGTCACTTATGATGTGTTATGCATTATCGCTGTGTAAATTGTCACTTATGATGTGTTATGCATTATCGCTGTGTAAATTGTCACTTATGATGTGTTATGCATTATCGCTGTGTAAATTGTCACTTATGATGTGTTATGCATTATCGCTGTGTAAATTGTCACTTATGATGTGTTATGCATTATCGCTGTGTAAATTGTCACTTATGATGTGTTATGCATTATCGCTGTGTAAATTGTCACTTATGATGTGTTATGCATTATCGCTGTGTAAATTGTCACTTATGATGTGTTATGCATTATCGCTGTGTAAATTGTCACTTATGATGTGTTATGCATTATCGCTGTGTAAATTGTCACTTATGATGTGTTATGCTTATCCTTGTAAATTGTACTTATGATGTGTTTGCATTATCGCTGTGTAAATTGTCACTTATGATGTGTTATACATTATCGCTGTGTAAATTGTCACTTATGATGTGTTATGCATTATCGCTGTGTAAATTGTCACTTATGATGTGTTATGCATTATCGCTGTGTAAATTGTCACTTATGATGTGTTATGCATTATCGCTGTGTAAATTGTCACTTATGATGTGTTATGCATTATCGCTTTCAATGCTGTCTACCGTGGCTACCGTCGGAGGAAATACGTGTACTATTTCCTTGAATGTTTATGCGCTCCATTGATGCATTTGCCTATACGCTCCGGAAAATCGTCGCGGAAAAAATGCCGATATACCGATAGACACTTGGTATTGTATCGTTGTTGCAATTAAAGGCGGTCCCAGCCGACCGTCTGGGACCCAGCCGACCGTCTGGGACCCTGCCGACCGTCTGGGACCCAGCCGACCGTTGGGATCCTGCCGACCGTTGGGACCCTGCCGACCGTCTGGGACCCAGCCGACCGTCTGGGACCCAGCCGACCGTCTAGGACCAGCCGACCGTCTGGGACCCTGCCGACCGTCTGGGACCCAGCCGACCGTTGGGATCCTGCCGACCGTTGGGACCCTGCCGACCGTCTGGGACCCAGCCGACCGTTGGGACCCAGCCGACCGTCTGGGATCCAGCCGACCATTGGGACCCAGCCGACCGTTGGGACCCAGCCGACCGTTGGGACCCTGCCGACCGTCTGGGACGCGAAATGTCTTGAGGAAGGGCCACTCGCCGGATTTGAGCCATTGCAATCGTACCGGATTCCTCTGAAAACTCGTTTGATTTGGAACGATGTGGGAGAAAGAATTACTAACCTAATCTTACTTCAGTAAGATTAGTAAGTAAGTAGGATTTCTGGAGTTTTAAATAGTCGCGTAATGCTTAATTTCCAATACAATTTGGTCAACTTTTTGGCTTCGCCCCATTGACTCCATCGACATCAGTGCCTGTCTAATACGTACTTTTGTGGAATGGATATCCTGATCGATTTGTACTTGTTGTCATCTGGCTATAATTATCATTCGCATCAAGCCAACATTTATGGACATGTGACGAGGCTGTAGACACGTTTCACACCGAGTAGTTGATGCACGCGTTTAGCCGAGAGCGGGCTGGCACACATATCTGTCACGCGTTTAGCCGAGAGCGGGCTGGCACACATATCTATTACGCGTTTAGCCGAGAGCGGGCTGGCACACATATCTGTCATGCTGTTTAGCCGAGAGCGGGCTGGCACACATATCTGTCACGCTGCTTCGGCGACGTCTACAGGACTCTGACTCGCCGCCGGTTATCATGGAGAACAAGCCGCCAGAGGGCGTGGTCCTATCGGTTGAAGCGGACGACGCCGACGACCACGAGCGGAACGGGCCGCCCTACACGTTTCGACTGGACCCCAACGCCTCCGACGACATCCGCAGCAAGTTCAATGTCACCACCGTCGGTGAGCCTTCACACCCACACTGCAATGTCACCACCGTCGGTGAGCCTTCACACCGACACTGCAATGTCACCACCGTCGGTGAGCCTTCACACCGACACTGCAATGTCACCACCGTCGGTGAGCCTTCACACCCACACTGCAATGTCACCACCGTCGGTGAGCCTTCACACCGACACTGCAATGTCACCACCGTCGGTGAGCCTTCACACCCACACTGCAATGTCACCACCGTCGGTGAGCCTTCACACCGACACTGCAATGTCACCACCGTCGGTGAGCCTTCACGCCGACACTGCAATGTCACCACCGTCGGTAAGCCTTCACACCCACACTGCAATGTCACCACCGACGGTGAGCCTTCACGCCCACACTGCCATGTCACCACCGTCGGTGAGCCTTCACGCCCACACTGCAATGTCACCACCGTCAGTGAGCCTTCACATCCACACTGCAATGTCGCCACCGTCGGTGAGCTTTCACGCCCACACTGCAGACGCCAGGAGGTCGGCACATTGCGGCGACGCCTCTGGTTGCACGGCTTTTCTGCCTAGATTTGATATGCATCAGATAAGTAAACCAATCCTGAGAACCGGTG
Organism: Ashinkailepas kermadecensis; assembly: GCA_034440615.1. Classification (NCBI taxonomy): domain Eukaryota; kingdom Metazoa; phylum Arthropoda; class Thecostraca; family Neolepadidae; genus Ashinkailepas; species Ashinkailepas kermadecensis. The sequence goes on from JAOTOM010005085.1 coordinate 762,106, forward strand.
GTTGTGGATGAAATAGACTGACGAGTCGGCTTTGGGTGGTGATGGTTGCCCACGCCTCATCCCCCACCCTGCTCCATCCATTTCTTGAGCTGTTGGGCACGTTAATGTTCAGGGAGTTGATGCATCATCATGCTGCGTTGTCTTGGTTGTTAATTTCCCTGTGCTTCCGTGTTGGCAGGCGGGATCGATCGACCACTACGGCCACCAACAATAGTCCGAGTAATGTGGTCACTTAACTCGCGCTTGGCCAGAATGGCTCAGGGCCCGACCGTTTACAGATGGCTTCGTCGGTGACGTGTGCTGACCCTGTTGCCAGTGCAAGGGAAGGTGCGCCGGGCCGAGATCCGACCGCTGGTTCCTTTCGACCGGGAGGAGCAGAAGCAGTACAGTGTGCCGGTGCTGGTGAGCGACAGCCGACACGCGTCGCCGACATCTCTGACGGGCACCAGCCTCTACACGGTCACCATCGGAGACGAGAACGACAACGACATGAAGCAGGGCACCAGCAGCATCGAGATCTTCAACTTTGAGGTGCGCAAGCGGTGCTGGTGCCGGTGCCTGGTGCCCTTACCGGTCCCTCGCGATGCTGGAGGCGGCTCTGACGGTGGTGTAGAAGGTAGCTGTATTGGTGATGGATGGCTGTTGAAGCCGACTGTATGCACTCGGGTCCGCTGAAGGCTGTGGAGGCGTGTATGTGTTGTGTCGTGATGTCGAGTGACCTCGGCCGGGCTGAGGCGGTGACTCGAAGGATGTCTCCGCCGTTTCGTAGCCTCGTATGACATCGGAACAGTGTCCTCAGTAGGCTCTGAACGTGCCGTGGAGTGACCTGGCAGAACCTCGAACAGGATCGGCCCCGCAGTGTGAGTCGCGTGGTGACCTCGAGTGACCTCGGACAGGGTCAGCAGAGAGCCGCTGAGCCACAGCAGGTCACGTCGGACGTGTGGCTAACCGCCGACTACGTGCGCAAAAACGTCTACTTTCCGCGCCGGGAAGTGGGTATACTGCGTCCGGCCGCTCGTGACGCCGCGCATGCGCCGTTTGCACCCTGGCACACCTGGCCGGACAGGCAGCCCTCGGGCACACCCCGTCTCACGCCGGCATGCGGCCGATGTGGCCCGATGCACCTGTTGTTCTCGAACGAAGCCGGCCCGGAATGCGCGACTGTTGGCGGATGTGCTAGCCGTGCGGCGCATCTGTCGTGCTTGCCCACTCTGTTTTGAGGCCCGGCGTGTGGCCGATCGGCCGGCGTCTGCCGTCTGATGTCACAGGCGCTGGACACTGCACCAGCTCTAGCGCATGTTGAGGAGTCTGGCCCGTGGCGTGACCGTCCACCGACGGGCACTGCACTGTGAGACCGACTGTGGCCAGGGCCCTGCCGCGGGCGGCCACCAAGCCATGCTCGCCACTCAGATCCATTTGTTGCACACATTGGTGCACATCCAGACATTTCGCCATCTCGTGCTTCAATACGTAACGATTTCGTGACCGCTTGTTCTGATTACACTACACCACGCACAGCTGCATCTCTAGCTGCCCAAAATTGATTTGAAAACATGCTTACACGCTAACTTGCTGCATATTTTGATTAACATTATATGCTCTTACACTCCCAAATCGTCCTGCATACGACTGTGGAATTGCAGAATTTCCCACCTATTACCAATGCCACCGTGCTAGTTATTTTCATGAAATATAATATAGATGGTTGTGACAGAGGTTGTATGCTACCAAATGCACAGAGGCTGGTGCAGACTGGCCCCCCACTCGTTATAAATATTGTATGAGTACAGTCCCTGACATGTCGCCCCGGGGAGGCGCGGCGCTCACAGGTCTAGCGCATGCTCGCGCCTCAGCCGATTTATTCGTCCCCAGGGCACAATCCACTCAAGAGGCGTCAAGCGCACGCTGCCCGACCTTGTGGCCGGCAGAGGGCAGGTCTGCGAGTCACCACCTGTGACCTTGTGGCCGACAGAGGGCAGGTCTGCGAGTCGCCACCTGTGACCTTGTGGCCGGCGGACGGCAGGTCTGCGAGTCGCCACCTGTGACCTTGTGGCCGGCAGAGGGCAGGTCTGCGAGTCGCCACCTGTGACCTTGTGGCCGACAGAGGGCAGGTCTGCGAGTCACCACCTGTGACCTTGTGGCCGACAGAGGGCAGGTCTGCGAGTCGCCACCTGTGACCTTGTGGCCGGCGGACGGCAGGTCTGCGAGTCGCCACCTGTGACCTTGTGGCCGGCAGAGGGCAGGTCTGCGAGTCGCCACCTGTGACCTTGTGGCCGACAGAGGGCAGGTCTGCGAGTCGCCACTTGTGGCCGGCGGACGGCAGGTCTGCGAGTCGCCACCTGTGACCTTGTGGCCGACAGAGGGCAGGTCTGCGAGTTGCCACCTGTGACCTTGTGGCTCGTTGACAGCAGGTCTGCGAGTCACCACCTGTGACCTTGTGGCCGGCAGAGGGCAGGTCTGCGAGTCGCCACCTGTGACCTTGTGGCCGGCGGACGGCAGGTCTGCGAGTCGCCACCTGTTATCGTGTGGCTCGTTGACGGCAGGTCTGTGAGTCGCCACCTGTTATCTTGTGGCCGGCGGACGGCAGGTCTGCGAGTCGCCACCTTTGACCTTGTGGCTCGGTGGACGGCAGGTCTGCGAGTCGCCACCTGTTATCGAGTGGCTCGTAGACGGCAGGTCTGCGAGTCGCCACCTGTGACTCTAATAGCCGACCGACGGCAGGCCTGCGAGTCACCACCTGTGACCTTGTGGCCGGCAGAGGGCAGGTCTGCGAGTCACCACCTGTTATCTTGTGGCTCGTTGACGGCAGGTCTGCGAGTCGCCACCTGTTACCTTGTGGCCGGCAGAGGGCAGGCCTGCGAGTCACCACCTGTGACCTTGTGGCCGGCGGACGGCAGGTCTGCGAGTCACCACCTGTGACCTTGGTAACGTGATGGCGGATTTGACCGCAGGGTAAGATGCCGGACACGGTGGTGGGCCGGGTGTACGTGGAGGATCCGGACGACTGGGATCTGCCCGACAAGACCTTTTCCTGGCTTGACGGCCAAGAGTACCGATATTTCGAACTGGACCCGGACACCGGAAATATCACCATGAAGTTCGGCACACCCAACGGCACCTACCCGCTCACCTTCCAGGTTGGTGCTGTGTCCCGCGTGGACCGGAAATTTGCTCTTTAATTAAGTGGTGATCACGAGATTCAACTGCGCGTTTTCTGGTGCCAGATGGTGGCTGGTCTCCTTGGTGGTTACGAGAAACGGCGTTGCTTCCTGTTCAAAGTAACTTGAAACATCTATGATGAAATTACGGTGAAAAAAAAAATATGACGTGTTGGCACTCGATATTTATTGGGTCTGTTTTGTTTTCAACTCTGTAGCGAAAAGCGCTGTTCGAGGTGATCACCAAAGCGATAGTAATACAGCGGAATTTTACCACTGCATTATCGTGTGCCATTGTCCTTCAAATCCCAATAGCTAACTCCGCGAACAACATCTTCTACATCTTTTTTTAAATGTCAGAATTATGATAATTCATGCTTCACAGGCTGGCATATCAGTCGGTGCTGATATCTTTCAACAGGCATTCCTCGGATTATGTGTATACGCTAACACATTAAGAGTAGCTTCGTCGGGGTTGAGTAGGACAGCACATTACGAGCGGCTTCGTCAGGGGTTAGAAGGACAACACATTAAGAACAGCTTCTTTAGGGGTTAGTATGACAATGCATTAAGAACAGCCTCGTCGGGGGTGAGTAGGACATCATTTCACCCTTCCTCTTAGCAGTTAGAATCGTGATTTTCCTTGCTGAAGTTATTTCGCTGCACAATTGTCATGTTGTATAGTGTTCATCATTCTTCATCACTCACCACACCCTTAGAAATACTTTGATCACGCCGCAACACATTCCAGTCAGCTGAGCACTACCTTTATCGATGCTATTAGTTGCTGTGTTGGTCGCGAGGTGTCGCTGCCAGCGATAACACTGGTCGGCTGCCAGGTGCACGATAAAAAGTTCCGTAGCACCGTGGACGCCTACGTGACGCTGGTGGTGCGTCTCCTGCCGCGCGAGGCCGTCACAAAGTCCGGCTCTCTGCGCATCGAAGGTGTCACTGCCGAGCAGTTCGTCTCTCGCCCGAACAAAGACGTGAGTTACACTGTGTCATCCACTGTGATCACTGTGTCATCCACTGTGATCACTGTGTCATCCGCCATCACCCGTCTAGTTGCAAATATGAATGTCCTGCAGATACAGCGTGTGCTCGGACGGTTGCTGTGAGGAGCTGACCCGTCTCTGTGATCCGTCCGTTTAGTCCAATCACGCTTAATCTTTCCTTGAGCTCATAGTTGAGCGGTGGGTGTTAAATGTACATTGATAGTAGATGCGTGCAGTATTCATGTCTTCGGACCAGCCAAATAGCTACCTGCTCATTGTCACTTGGTGCGCCCTGCCGTCCGCCGACTCCCTCTCCCCACCGACAATATATCTTACTCAATCCGTGTCCATCCATCTGGACGCCGAGTATAAGACAACAATGTTGTGTAGCTGTTTGCCGGGACATGTTCCAATACGCGCCCTATGTATGGTGGCTTTTCGTATCGGTGTCACGTGGCAACAGCAGGAAGAAGCCTTACTATCCACGTTCTCTTAGCTTACATCAGTCGAGTGACGTCGGTATGTCTGACGTTAATGACGCCGTTACCCTAGTCATCTATGAAGTCACTAAATTCGCCATTTCTGACGTCACTAACGTCATCACCATGTCATTTGCACCGTCATCTCTCACTTCACTAACATCGCTCTCATATCATACCAACGTCAGCATTTCTGACGTACCTGACATGAGAAACACCAGCATCACTAGCACCGACGTCACGAACGTCAGCTTCTCTAACGCCACGGACATGTCGCTAATGCCGCCATTTCTGGCGTTAATAATACCAGCATCTCTGAAATCACCAACTTGGGCGTCTTTGACGTGGCCAGCACTGGTACGATGTTTGCGTCACTGACGTGGCCGCCGATGTGGCAGACGCCGTCGATGCACGAGCGGCTGGTGACGGAGCTGGCGCGCCTGTTCACCACGGCACCGCACAACGTCGACCTGTTCGGCGTGCAGAACAACGGCCGCGGCGGTGTCGATGTGCGCTACTCGGCGCACGGCTCGCCCTACTACGACAAGGAGAAGATGGACGGCATTGTGGCGCAGAACAAGGAACAGGTGCGCCGCACACACTGGCCAATCGGCACTTGCCGGCCGCACCGGTGGGGACTGGACACATGTGCACACTGTTGGAAAATATGTCCATAGGAATATTTTTGGAATAATCTTGAATATTCTAGCACCAATCCTCCTAATTTAAATATACTTCTTTGTTAGGCCAATCATCCACCAACTGTGTTTGCAAGCAACGTGGCGCAAAGTAGCCAGCTGCACCTTTTATGCAGATTGACTTTCGTTTTATGATGAGAATGTTCTGCAAATTGTATTATATTCGGTTGGTTTTGCCAGATTTGCACACTGGTACCAGAATTTTACGACAAATCTAACGACATGTGGGTCGCATTGGGACTGGGCAAATGTGCGCCACATGTGTCTGGATTGAGCACATGTTCGGCACGTATGTGGGGCCAGGACAGACATGGGAAACATGTGTTGGGTGTAGCACTTGTGGGTAGCATGATGTAGAGTAGATATACGTCTGACACGAGCACATGTGTGGAAAGTGACCACATGTGTGGCGTGCAGCACTTGTGAGTAGCATGGTGGAGAGTAGACACGTGTCTGCCTCGGACACATGTGTGGGAAATGACCACATGTGTGGTACTGGGTGCATGTGTGGTACTGGGCGCATATGTGGGGAGTTACTACGTGTGTGGTACTGGGCGCGTGCGTGGTATTGAGCGCATGTGAGATATTGGGCACATGTGGCTCAGTGGTTAAGCTGAGCATCTGGCACGCTATAGGTACGGGGTTCGATTCCCCGCGATGGCCGCCCTTCCCGTCAGTGTGAGAGACAGGCGACGCCATATTGTCTCTGCCGTCGAGTGCGTCGTAAATCCACAATCCATGTGCCGGTACTGGGCACCCTGACGGTGGAATTAATATCGAATCAGAGCTTCCTAGTCGGATGCCTGCTAACTGCAGGTTTCGAATGTGCTCCTGATCTCGGTAACCCAATGAGGTTGTAGTTAGTTTTTTCTAGGTGTGTAAGCCGTGATTATGAAGACCTTGCACGTTCTTAAACATTGAACCATTAATATACATCAATAGGATGTTTCTGATTGTATAAGTTCCTAGTGATTGGAAGTCCGCAAATAACCTTGACCCGTGTACTGCATGTGGCGTGTACTACCAGGCGAGGTGCGGCATGTACCGGAGCGGCCAAGCTCAGCTGTGTGGCTTGCCGACATATCCACCCTTCCTCAGTTGGAGGCGCTGTTCGGCATCACAATCTCCCAGGTCGGCATCAACGACTGTATCTACGAGGAGACGTGTCGGGGAAGCTGCTACTCCCACCTGCATATCTTCGACGACGAGGTCCATCGGGTGCAAACCAACACGTCTAGCATCATCGGTAAGTGACACTCGAGTCATGGCGACGGGGAGGGGACACCTGGTAACAGCGAGATTCGCCAGGGTGTTGAGAGAGATGGCTCGCACCCAGCATCATCGGTAAGTGACACTCGAGTCATGGCGACGGGGAGGGACACGTGGTAACAGCGAGATTCGCCAGGGTGTTGAGAGAGATGACTCGCATCCCGCATCATCGGTAAGTGACACTCGAGTCATGGCGACGGGGAGGGGACACGTGGTAACAGCGAGATTCGCCAGGGTGTTGAGAGAGATGACTCGCATCCCGCATCATCGGCGAGGGGGCCTCGACACAGAGGGGAGGAGGGACGGAGAGGGGACAGGTGGTAGCAGCGAGATACGTCTGAGTGTGAGGGAGGATGGCACGAAGCTAAGTACCCTGGATGGGTAGGAAAAGACTGGATATAATCGAAGTTGGCAAGTTCATGCTACTGCACGATTTTTTTAACCTATTAAAGCCATGGTTCAACCCGGCGTCATAACTCATAAGGCTGGTTTAGCCCCTCGATGCCTAACACTAACAACAACTTGGTTGTATTTGAGAGCCTGTTGTCCGGGTGTGGTCATCATGTCGTGGCATGGTGCAGGCCATCCCACATAATTAAATATTATATCATGAATTAAGGGTAACATAATTGTATTCCATAACGCTTTTTCGCTTGAAATCAGATAAAACCAGTGTTTGCTCCCGGTGTGACTGAAACAGTGTTAGATGATTGCCAGCCGGAGCTAAGGCGACTTAAAATACTTAAAATGTGCTAGCCGCACGCTTTTCACCAATTTCACATTTAGTAACGTTCATTTGGTATATTCCTCATCCTGGCAATGCATTGTTGCATCCTGGCACTTAGTGTTGCTAGAACGCATTTGCCCATCACAATAGGTGCATGCCCTAGTGTTCATGTTTTTTTTAATTCCTTGTGAGCTGTGCACGACCGTGTATCAGTTGGCCACCCAACGTCTGGGTGCTGTGTTGTGTTGTCCTGACCCGTAACGGCGGTCTCTGTCGCTGTGTTAACAGCCGATGCTTCTGCTGCTGCGTTCCATCCCTTACTCCGAACATGCATGCGATGTGCAGTGCTCCAGTAAACAGTGAAATTTCAGTTCTTCTCCTTCGTTATAATAATGAATCTCAATATTATCATTTGCGGCCCGCTGCCATTGAATACTGCTGAAGGGACCCGATCCTGAGTCATGTACTCTGCCCTCATATTGAAGGGACCCGATCCTGAGTCATGTACTCTGCCCTCATATTGAAGGGACCCGACCCTGAGTCATGTACTCTGCCCTCATATTGAAGGGACCCGATCGTGAGTCATGTACTCTGCCCTCATATTGAAGGGACCCGATCGTGAGTCATGTACTCTGCCCTCATATTGAAGGGACCCGATCGTGAGTCATGTACTCTGCCCTCATATTGAAGGGACCCGATCCTGAGTCATGTACTCTGCCCTCATATTGAAGGGACCCGATCGTGAGTCATGTACTCTGCCCTCATATTGAAGGAGCTTATGACACAGCCTGGCGACACGGGATCTTGTTGAAAGCCATAAAGTGGGGGATTCGCCGAAAATAAGGAGTTTTTATCCATTTTTTCTGAAGGGCCGCTTTTTTTCAAATGACTAACTACGTCGCTTCCCGTCCGATCCTGTACTTACCTTTATTAATATAATAGGAAGAAGCGATACCTGAACGGGTGCCGCACCGACTTACTGATATATCAATGTACCCAGTGTAAGGAACGCCTCTGCCGCTGCGTCTCGCTGTTCGTGATGCCTGCTGTGCCTCACTGATGCACTCGCTGCTGTGTTCCACTGCTGTGTTCCGCTGCTGTTCCTCACTGATGTGCCTGGCTGCTGTGTTTCGACACCTCAACCGATGCTGGTCGTGAGCAGGTGTGAAGACTGAGTTGCGGTACCGATGTGAGGAGTGTGAGGCCAAGATGCCGCGTGAAATCTGCCTGCACGACGGGCGTTGGGACGAGACAAGGAAAAGGTCAGTGGCGGCCACGCTCATCGTGGTGGCGAGGCGTTTGCCGGCTTCGGCAGCAATGTGTGTTCCTTCGGTGAAGTGTCGCGACAGTGGGGCGTCGCCGTCACCTGTTGCACGCAAACATGCACACACGAGACCCCACGGGCGCACGTGCACATAAACTCACCAGCGCACGCACACGTATACACGCACGTACACATGCACGTTTGTTTGTTTGTTTGTTTATTGGGTGGTTCACGACGCGCTTTTTGCACATTCACGGCTAATGGCGCCGCCCACACTGTTTCGCCGGTGGGCCACGGGATTGGGAAATAGCCCGAGCGGTGCGAGTGTCGAACCCGGTACACATGCACGTATACACGTATACACGCGCGTACACATGCACGTATACACGCACGTACACACGCACATCCGTGCGTGCATACATACACACGCCCGTACATATTCACGCACGTACACGCACGTGTGCACGCACATACGCAATCACATACGCACGCACGTACACACGCACGTACGCACACGTATACACGCATGTATATACGCACGTACACACGCACATACACATGCACGCACGTACACACGCACGCAATATCGCCCACACGCACGCACGCCCAGGTGCTCGCAGGTTCGCTCACACTGTATATAAGTGCATATCCAATGGCGTATTTTCCTTTTATTCTATACCCCCTCAGACTTCGTGAATTCGTCCCAGCAATGCAGACTTACAACTAACAAACAACATGAGCTCATTCAGATACCTCATGTCTGTGTAGTGGTGCTCAGCTCCACTCAGACCTGAAATCGCCTACAAATTGCCCACGAACAGTTTATTATTATATGGCACCTCTGATAATATATTTTATTTATTTATTAATCTTCATATTAGACGCCCAACTTGAAATATGCGTAGACTCCAACGCACGTACACAGTGTGTGTCTGTGTCTGTCTGTCTGTCTGTGTCTGTGTCTGTGTATGTGTCTGTCTATCTGTGTATGTCTGTATGTGTCTGTATGTCTGTGTCTGTCTGTCTGTGTCTGTCTGTCTGTGTCTGTCTGTCTGTGTCTGTCTGTCTGTGTCTGTCTGTCTGTGTCTGTCTGTCTGTCTGTCTGTCTGTCTGTCTGTCTGTCTGTCTGTCTGTCTGTCTGTCTGTCTGTCTGTCTGTCTGTCTGTCTGTCTGTCTGTCTGTCTGTCTGTCTGTCTGTCTGTCTGTATGTCTGTCTGTCTGTCTGTCTGTCTGTCTGTCTGTCTGTCTGTCTGTCTGTCTGTCTGTCTGTCTGTCTGTCTGTCTGTCTGTCTGTCTGTCTGTCTGTCTGTCTGTCTGTCTGTCTGTCTGTCTGTCTGTCTGTCTGTCTGTCTGTCTGTCTGTCTGTCTGTCTGTCTGTCTGTCTGTGTATGTCTGTCTGTCTGTCTGTGTATGTCTGTCTGTCTGTCTGTCTGTCTGTCTGTCTGTCTGTATGTCTGTCTGTATGTCTGTCTGTCTGTCTGTATGTCTGTCTGTCTGTCTGTATGTCTGTCTGTCTGTCTGTCTGTCTGTCTGTCTGTCTGTCTGTCTGTCTGTCTGTCTGTCTGTCTGTCTGTCTGTCTGTCTGTCTGTCTGTCTGTCTGTCTGTCTGTCTGTCTGTCTGTCTGTCTGTCTGTCTGTCTGTCTGTCTGTCTGTCTGTCTGTCTGTCTGTCTGTCTGTCTGTCTGTCTGTCTGTCTGTCTGTCTGTCTGTCTGTCTGTCTGTATGTCTGTATGTATGTATGTCTGTCTGTCTGTATGTATGTCTGTATGTATGTCTGTCTGTCTGTCTGTCTGTCTGTCTGTCTGTCTGTCTGTCTGTCTGTCTGTCTGTCTGTCTGTCTGTCTGTCTGTCTGTCTGTCTGTCTGTCTGTCTGTCTGTCTGTCTGTCTGTCTGTCTGTCTGTCTGTCTGTCTGTATGTCTGTATGTCTGTATGTCTGTATGTCTGTATGTCTGTATGTCTGTATGTCTGTATGTCTGTATGTCTGTATGTCTGTCTGTCTGTCTGTCTGTCTGTCTGTCTGTCTGTCTGTCTGTCTGTCTGTCTGTCTGTCTGTCTGTCTGTCTGTCTGTCTGTCTGTCTGTCTGTCTGTCTGTCTGTCTGTCTGTCTGTCTGTCTGTCTGTCTGTATGTATGTCTGTATGTCTGTATGTCTGTATGTCTGTATGTCTGTATGTATGTATGTCTGTATGTCTGTCTGTCTGTCTGTCTGTCTGTCTGTCTGCGTCTGTCTGTCTGTCTGTCTGTCTGTCTGCGTCTGTCTGTCTGTCTGCGTCTGTCTGTCTGTCTGCGTCTGTCTGTCTGTCTGCGTCTGTCTGCGTCTGTCTGTCTGTCTGCGTCTGTCTGCGTCTGTCTGTCTGCGTCTGTCTGTCTGCGTCTGTCTGTCTGCGTCTGTCTGTCTGTCTGCGTCTGTCTGTCTGTCTGCGTCTGTCTGTCTGCGTCTGTCTGTCTGTCTGCGTCTGTCTGTCTGCGTCTGTCTGTCTGTCTGCGTCTGTCTGTCTGCGTCTGTCTGTCTGTCTGTCTGTCTGTCTGCGTCTGTCTGTCTGTCTGCGTCTGTCTGCGTCTGTCTGTCTGTCTGTCTGTCTGTCTGTCTGTCTGTCTGTCTGTCTGTCTGTCTGTCTGTCTGTCTGTCTGTCTGTCTGTCTGTCTGTCTGTCTGTCTGTCTGTCTGTCTGTCTGTCTGTCTGTCTGTCTGTCTGTCTGTCTGTCTGTCTGTCTGTCTGTCTGTCTGTCTGTCTGTCTGTCTGTCTGTCTGTCTGTCTGTCTGTCTGTCTGTCTGTCTGTCTGTCTGTCTGTCTGTCTGTCTGTCTGTCTGTCTGTGTCTGTCTGTCTGTCTGTCTGTCTGTCTGTCTGTCTGTCTGTCTCGTCTGTCTGTCTGTCTGTCTGTCTGCGTCTGTCTGTCTGTATGTCTGTCTGCGTCTGTCTGTCTGCGTCTGTCTGTCTGTCTGTCTGTCTGCGTCTGTCTGTCTGTCTGTCTGCGTCTGTCTGTCTGTCTGTCTGCGTCTGTCTGTCTGTCTGTCTGTCTGTCTGTCTGTCTGTCTGTCTGTCTGTCTGTCTGTCTGTCTGTCTGTCTGTCTGTCTGCGTCTGTCTGTCTGTCTGTCTGTCTGCGTCTGTCTGTCTGTCTGTCTGTCTGCGTCTGTCTGTCTGTCTGTCTGTCTGCGTCTGTCTGTCTGTATGTCTGTCTGCGTCTGTCTGTCTGTCTGTCTGTCTGTCTGTCTGTCTGTCTGTCTGTCTGTCTGTCTGTCTGTCTGCGTCTGTCTGTCTGCGTCTGTCTGTCTGTCTGTCTGTCTGTCTGCGTCTGTCTGTCTGTCTGTCTGTCTGTCTGTCTGCGTCTGTCTGTCTGTCTGTCTGTCTGTCTGCGTCTGTCTGTCTGCGTCTGTCTGTCTGTCTGTCTGTCTGTCTGTCTGTCTGTCTGCGTCTGTCTGTCTGTCTGTCTGTCTGTCTGCGTCTGTCTGTCTGTCTGTCTGTCTGTCTGCGTCTGTCTGTCTGTCTGTCTGTCTGTCTGCGTCTGTCTGTCTGTCTGTCTGTCTGTCTGCGTCTGTCTGTCTGTCTGTCTGCGTCTGTCTGTCTGTCTGTCTGTCTGTCTGCGTCTGTCTGTCTGTCTGTCTGTCTGTCTGCGTCTGTCTGTCTGTCTGTCTGTCTGTCTGTCTGCGTCTGTCTGTCTGTCTGTCTGTCTGTCTGCGTCTGTCTGTCTGTCTGTCTGTCTGTCTGTCTGCGTCTGTCTGCGTCTGTCTGCGTCTGTCTGTCTGTCTGTCTGTCTGCGTCTGTCTGCGTCTGTCTGTCTGTCTGCGTCTGTCTGCGTCTGTCTGTCTGTCTGTCTGTCTGTCTGTCTGTCTGTATGTCTGTCTGTCTGTCTGCGTCTGTCTGTCTGCGTCTGTCTGTCTGCGTCTGTCTGTCTGCGTCTGTCTGTCTGCGTCTGTCTGTCTGCGTCTGTCTGTCTGCGTCTGTCTGTCTGTCTGTATGTCTGCGTCTGTCTGTCTGTCTGTCTGTCTGCGTCTGTCTGTCTGTCTGTCTGTCTGTGTCTGTCTGTCTGTCTGTCTGTCTGCGTCTGTCTGTCTGTCTGTCTGTCTGCGTCTGTCTGTCTGTCTGTCTGTCTGTCTGCGTCTGTCTGTCTGTCTCTGTCTCTGTCTGTCTGTGTCTGTCTGTATGTATATGTCTGTCTGTGTCTGTCTGTATGTATATGTCTGTATGTGTCTGTCTGTCTGTCTCTGTCTCTGTCTGTCTGTGTCTGTCTGTCTGTCTGTGTGTGTCTGTCTGTCTGTGTGTGTCTGTCTGTCTGTGTGTGTCTGTCTGTGTGTGTCTGTCTGTCTGTGTGTGTCTGTCTGTCTGTGTGTGTCTGTCTGTGTGTGTCTGTCTGTCTGTCTGTGTGTGTCTGTCTGTCTGTCTGTGTGTGTCTGTCTGTCTGTCTGTGTGTGTCTGTCTGTCTGTGTGTGTCTGTATGTCTGTATATCTGTATGTATGTCTGTCTGTCTGTATGTCTGTATATGTGTCTGTCTGTCTGTCTGTATGTCTGTATATGTGTCTGTGTGTGTGTGTATTCTGATATCAGCTGTCGCTCGCCAACCATGTCCTATGTTGTTCGTTGCCTCTGACCAGTCGACATTGCATACAATGCCGCACATCTGGCAGTGTCAATATGACGTCACAGCGTCGTTCTGTGGACAGGTGCGATTGTCCGGATGGCTATCCGGGCCCCAACTGCCAGGGCGACACGGTCCATTTCGAGGGCACCGGATACGCGTGGTTCCCACAACTGACCGCCTGCGACGCGTCCCACCTGAGCTTCGACATCACCACAGCTGCTGATGAGGGTCTGGTCATGTACAACGGGCCGCTCTCGGAGCCGGTCGACTTTATCCAGGGTGAGCGGCGACGGGCGGTGCACACGTCACCTTGCCTTTGTTAGTTATTGGGGCTTTAGGGTGCATCGACTTCATTGGACATGTAGCGCCCATAACAACACAACTTATTTACACGTCGATTGCACTAAGCTTGCAGAATATTAGTCAAAATAACGAACGGTACATAACATAAATTATGGCAGCATTCAACATTTTCAACGTGGTGCATATATTACTGAAAATGATACTTCGGCGAGGTAATCAAAAAGTCGCCCCGATCGAACAATATCTGAGTCGTCGCCTAAAACTTCACTGAGTGACAATGACTGAACACGCCCAAAGTGACGTGTACGCTCATTCTCATAGTCTGGGCAGGAAAGCAGGACATGACGCACAGATAAGCGGGCGTGACATCTGGGGCAGCGTGGTATATCATTACCAGTTAGTAAGTAAGAGTGAGTGGCATACGTGTGCCCAATTCTCAAGCGACACAGTGCTACTTCGTCTCGCCTATTCCTACGCGAGCACGAACTCCATTTCCCGAGGTGATGCTGGATCACTTTCAACTTATTATCAGGTATTGCATTCCAAGAACCTTGCCACCTTGTGAGCACAGAAGCAGAAATGGTTCGGAAGTGGTCACGGGCAGGGAGTGGTATAGTTCGTGAGCATGGGGCTAGCGACTCACGCTTTGCAGCAGCATCAACTAGGTCGTTTCCGGAGATGCCCACGTGGCTCGGGATCCAACACAGCACCAATATTTTACCTGTCTGGTACACACTGGTGAGACGAGTTAAAACGTCCCGTAAAATTGGATTTGATGGATTGCATGTCCACATCGCTAAAAGGCTACTTAAAGAATCCGTCAAAATAATGTGAAGTAGATCGTCTGATATTTCAATGAAACAGCTTTCAAAATGGCAAGAAGTCTGAAGAATACACAGAAGCATGTGCTGGAAGTGAAAAGCTTCTAACCACAGTACCTGTAATAAAAGCGCTGCCGACACCGGTCTCCGTTCTGGATCCATCGGTGTATGCAATAAATCCAGTGTAAGATTAAATGTGCTCCATGGCGAGTGCTCTGAATTCATGCGGTGTAATATCGGCTTTCTTTGTGCAGGCGAGGGATGTGTCCACTTCCGGTGTGATCAGTTCCCAGGGAGGCGTTGAAATACATTCAGTCCGTCGAACACCCTTCAGCCGGAGAGCGCTCTCAGAGAAAAGTCGTCGCATTCTCACCCCATACTCATAGGGGGTTCGTTTGAGAACAGCATTAGTATGCGGTGAGAAAATACATGGACGTAAGCTGGGTGGTCCGGGTATTGCCGTAGCTTGCAGGCATATCGCATGCCAAGCTGTTCACACCGCAAATAGAGTGCAAACTCGTGAACTTCCGCAAGGAGACTCGCCGTTGGAGAAGTACGAAATGCCCCCGTGATGATACGAAGGGCAGAGTGGTGGGCTGTATCCAAGGTGCGTTTGCTCGTCAAACAAGGTCCGTCATAAATAAAACACGCGTAGTAAAGCTTTGATCGAAAAAGCGATCGGTATAGCAGGAGCAGCGATGCCCGGTCTGCTCCATAGGTCGCACAAGCCACATTTTAATATATTCAAAGTATTTACACACTTATCACGTAGCGTTTTAAGATGTTGTCGGTATGTCAAGGGTGTATCAAATTCCACCCCCGGAAATCTGACTACCGGTCGCACCGGTATCGCCTGTCTGTACAGTAGGACTTCCATATTGGGACATAGGCGGCGGCGACAGAAGTGTACGGCAACGGTCTTCGCTGTAGAGAAGCGGAATCCGTTCGCATTTCCCCACTTCTCCAAACATCTGACGGCTAGCTGTAACTGTCGCTCCATCGGCGGTGTACGTGAGGCACATGACCATATGGCGAAATCATCAATATATAAGGATCGCCCAACAGTCACAGGAAGCGAGTCCCTGATATCGTTGATCATCACCCCGAAAGGTCACACTCAAGACACTCCCCTATGGAACTCCGTTCTCTTGGATGAACCAATCCGAGAGGCAGTTGCCGACTCGTACACGAAAACAACGATTTGCTAAAAAGTTTTGTAAAAATGTGCCAAGTTGTCCTCGGATCCTATGCTTGTGGATCTTCAACAGGATTCCCCCACGCCACGTGGTGTCGTAGGCCTTTTCGATGTCAAAGAACACAGTGACTAGATGTCGCTTCCTCTTAAAAGCGAGGCTTACTTCGGTGTCCAGGGTTCAAATATGGTCAATGGTACTCCTGTTTTTTTTTGCAAAAACCGCACTGCGTGTTTGCGAAAATGTCTTTTTTTTTAATAAAGAACCAGGACAAGCGTCCATTCACAAGTTTCTCCATGAGTTTACCTAATCCAGACGTCGGAGAGATAATCTAATCTATATCTAATATAGATATAATCCGGGCGATAATCTAAAGGTTCAGACGTTCAGACGCGTTTCTTCGGTTTCAAGAGTGGGCCCACTGTAACTTGGCTCCACGATGGAGGGTACTCGCCATTCATCCATATGTGGTTAAAAGTACGTAAAGGCTCCGTGACCACAGAGGAAGGCAGATATCTCAGCAGCTCATTGGGCACCTCATCGGGTCCTTCGGCAACACTACGCAACGATGTGTTGCCCAGAGGTCCTGGGCGCTAGTTCTAAGACCTCGACAGTTCCATTGTAAAACGGTTGATGTAAAGGTCATGTAAGTGTCTTATAATTTCAAACTGGTAATTATGTTTATGCGTACAAACTTGCCCTGCCTCAGGACATCCAAATTTCAGAGTTCAATAAAAAATATCACATGAATGATTAGTGCAATGATCTGATTATGATCCACCAGTATGGATCCTAGCCTCCGCCGACGCAGAATGCGCTCGCTGACGGTTCCACCGCCCGGCGGCAAAATTGCCCAGGGTGTTGCCCTCTTGCGTCCGGCAATAGGGGAAAAGTGTATCTGGGTTTCACGAGGGGGAACGGGAGGTGGTCCCATCACATCTCCAGGAACCGTCACGGGAGTGCCCGAGAGATCCCAGGCAGGGATTCGTGCAGGCCATCAGCCTGTGACGGACCGGCAGACCGCACGCAAAGCGAGGGGTCACGCGACCCGTCACGGCTTACTCGATCCGATGCTCCCATGTCGGGAGCTCCTGGTCGAACCCCGGTCATCTGCGATCGCCGAGATGCCGGGGGTGGTACTACCGGGGCGCGGCGGGAGGCGGCACTGCCCCCTTCCTAGATGACTGGAGGGATTGGGCTGAGAGTGGCGTTGGAAGAAGGAGTAGGAGTAGGCGTGGGTTTGGGTGATGATGAGGTCTATGTAGATGTGGTAGTCGGGGATAGACTGGGTTTGGGAAGAGAGGACCGAGCCGGCCTCTTAAACCGATTGGCTTGGATCCACTCTCCACCGGCAGGGGTTGACCGGAGGAGGCCTGCAAAGCATCTTCCGCGCAATCGTTTGTGATGGGTGGGGCTTCCGCTGTTCTGTCGTCCTTTTCAGTGGGCTGCCTATTCCTCGCGGGCGAAGCGAGAGGCACCAAAATCTCGAAGAAGAGCTGCGAGTTGCACGATCAACTCGCACGCCTTGTCGGGCTGTGCGTTTGGTGCGGTTGTCATGCTGATTTTGGTTCTGGAAGAGTACGACATTTTTGGGTGCGACCCTGGCCTCTCTAAACGATATTTTGTGCGTGTGCTTTAGTGAGATAATTTCCTTTGCCCTAATGTAATTTGGACACGCACGGTCGTACGATGTGTGGGGGACCTGTCCTGCATCGCAGTGCGCACAGAAAGGGTGCTCAGAAGAGCACTGCTCACTCGCGTGGTCATGGGAGGCACATCTGCTGCACGCTTGGCGGCCACGACAAAATTGAGTGGTGTGGCCGAATCTTTGGCATCTGAAGCAACGCATTGGGTTTAGAAGAAATTGCCTCACTCTCACACGCACGTAGCCCACTCTGATCTCTGAGGGAAGATCCGTTGTGTTGAAAGTTAAAATAACGTTGTTGGCCAAAATAAAGTATGCACCTCTCTTTACTTTCATTTTTCTGGCGGCAATAACCCCGAAAGTTGACAGCCCATCCACGATCTCATCCTCTGTAACATCTCTCAGGTCGAAGCAGTTTATCACTCCACGAGAGGTGTTTTTTTTTGTACTATGGGGTTTCACGGTGATTGCGAATGTTTCGTCCTCATTATTCCCGTTCTTCCTCACGCCATACACAAACTCAGATGATCGCTGAGCCGTATCCGCCTGCTCTGCTACCGCAAATTCGACTTATAGAGCACCGTACTTGAGCTTTTCACATCTCATAATCTTACCGAACCTGTCACATCCGTTCCGCCTTTGGAAGGGGGACAGGGACGCAATACTCTTGTTAATTCCTCGGGAAACTAGCACACGAGGTACGGGGGTACCATCCGAAGGGGAGCTCCGATCACGGCGTATATGGGGGTTGGTCTGGCTCTCACGAGAGGGACCAGGGGTGTTTTTTGTATTGTGAATGCCATGCAGTGTGTCTTTGTTTCACCTCCTCGGGCGCCCCACCACATAGGGGCCCTTCTAGGGGTACGCCTGGCCCCGCGGACGGGAGGACGCCAGGCGCCCGAGGAGCTAACGGGGCGGGCGGCACCATCATCCGGCCCGGAGAGAGAGACTCACCACCCCGACCGGGATCCAGCGCCGCCCACCCCTTGACCCCTGTCGACCAGGCCGACAGGCACTGGACCGAGGCCCAGAGCTTCGACCCGAGGCGACAAGCCACTTGACCCATATGGCGCCCCGCCCGCCCCTCCGGGATATCGGGACCAGAGAGGCGTGTTGCTCCCCTGTCGCAACTAGCACCGTGCGACGGGAGACCTCAGCCTCCAGGACTCCGTCAGCCCCGGGGGGCGGGCCGAGGGGGCGCGACTACCCCGATAAAACTGAGCTGGAGGGCAGGACCGGGGATGTTTCCCTACCTGCTCATAGTAGGGAGAGTTGGCGTTGCAGGACCAGGTGAGGGACATGGATGTTGAGATGGGTTGTGCATTGGAATGGGAGCATATGGATGGAAGGACGAGTGAAGCACTCTTAGTCTGTCCCCCTCACCGGTAAGATGGTAGCCGGATCATTGGGCAACGCAATCCCCCCACCACGGAAAGGTGGTGCCTCGTGTGGGGGGGGACCTTGCCTCTGTGTCCAGGGTGAGCGGCAAAGGGCGGTGCACACGTCACCCCTCCTCTGTCCAGGGTGAGCGGCGACGGGCGGTGCACACGTCACCCCTCCTCTGTGTCCAGGGTGAGCGGCGACGGGCGGCTCACACGTTATCTCGCCTCTTCACCCGCAGCTATGAGAGTGGGCGGCAAGATGACAGCGTTTGTATATGCCCATGCATGATGGGCAAGAAAAGTGCTCCTCGTCTGCTCTGACATCCAATGTTGACACATCGGGTTTACAGAACTACAACTGCCCTTGTGACAATGCGTGGGCTGGGAAGATTGGTGCACGTCGGTTGAGCCAGCTGCATACCAGATGACAATCCGCGACATGAGCATATGTCAGCTGCTGATGCTGAATCAACTCAATGATCGGTGACGACAATGCGCATTGCGTCACTTGCGAAAGGCGGCGGTCGTATTAATCAACGGTACCAGCCAAAGAATGAATGAAAATTGGCGTAATTATTGGTGTGCTGACCACTGGTTTATATCTGTTGTGCAGACTTCTTCGCGGTTGACATGCTGGACGGCAGGTTGCGAGTGTTCATGAACTACGGCACAGGCACGGTGGTGGCCAGTCCCCAGGTGAAGGTCAACGACGGCCTGCGACATCATGTCGACATCACGTGGGACCCCGAGGTCAGTGCAGTCGTCGGCTGCCTGTGCTCCACATGATCGCACAGCATGCTTGTGCAATACCGTTTCATTATGCACTCACGCGCTGTTTCTCAATCGATTTTATGCAATTAATTTGTATGACGTTGCACGTATGTACATGCAGCGGCCCAAAGCATGCCATTATGTCCCTTATGTGACCCCGGTACCTCTCCGTCGGTACCGTATCCCCGGGTGCTGGTACTGGTGGACGGCTAGGTAAACTTTTGTAACCCCGTGACCTCTGACGGTGCCGTACCCCCGACAGACTGTGCTGGTGCTGGTGGACGGCTGGGTACCCGTGACCCCTGACGGTGCCGTATCCCCGACAGACGGTGCTGGTGGACGGCTGGGTACCCGTGACCCCTGACGGTGCCGTACCCCCGACAGACGGTGCTGGTGCTGGTGGACGGCTGGGTACCCGTGACCCCTGACGGTGCTGGTGCTGGTGGACGGCTGGGTACCCGTGACCCCTGACGGTGCCGTATCCCCGACAGACTGGTGCTGGTGGACGGCTGGGTACCCGTGACCCCTGACGGTGCCGTATCCCCTGACAGACGGTGCTGGTGGACGGCTGGGTACCCGTGACCCCTGACGGTGCCGTATCCCTGACACTGTGCTGGTGGACGGCTGGGTACCCGTGACCCCTGACGGTGCCGTATCCCTGACAGACGGTGCTGGTGGACGGCTGGGTACCCGTTACCCCTGACTGTGCCGTATCCCCGACATACTGTGCTGGTGGACGGCTGGGTACCCGTGACCCCTGACGGTGCCGTATCCCCGACAGAGGGTGCTGGTGCTGGTGGACGGCTGGGTACCCGTGACCCCTGACGGTGCCGTACCCCCGACAGACTGTGCTGGTGCTGGTGGACGGCTGGGTACCCGTGACCCCTGACGGTGCCGTACCCCCGACAGACGGTGCTGGTGCTGATGGACGGCTGGGTACCCGGTGGACCCCTGACGGTGCTGGTGCTGGTGGACGGCTGGGTACCCGTGACCCCTGACGGTGCCGTACCCCCGACAGACGGTGCTGGTGGACGGCTGGGTACCCGTGACCCCTGACGGTGCCGTACCCCCGACAGACGGTGCTGGTGCTGGTGGACGGCTGGGTACCCGTGACCCCTGACGGTGCCGTATCCCTGACAGACGGTGCTGGTGGACGGCTGGGTACCCGTTACCCCTGACTGTGCCGTACCCCCGACATACTGGTGCTGGTGGACGGCTGGGTACCCGTGACCCCTGACGGTGCCGTACCCCCGACAGAGGGTGCTGGTGCTGGTGGACGGCTGGGTACCCGTGACCCCTGACGGTGCCGTATCCCCGACAGACGGTGCTGGTGGATGGCTGGGTACCGGTGACCCCTGACGGTGCCGTACCCCCGACAGAGGGTGCTGGTGGACGGCTGGGTACCGGTGACCCCTGACGGTGCCGTACCCCCGACAGAGGGTGCTGGTGGACGGCTGGGTACCGGTGACCCCTGACGGTGCCGTACCCCCGACAGACGGTGCTGGTGGACGGCTGGGTACCCGTGACCCCTGACGGTGCCGTATCCCCGACAGACGGTGCTGGTGCTGGTGGATGGCTGGGTACCGGTGACCCCTGACGGTGCCGTACCCCCGACAGACGGTGCTGGTGCTGGTGGACGGCTGGGTACCCGTGACCCCTGACGGTGCCGTACCCCCGACAGACGGTGCTGGTGGACGGCTGGGTACCGGTGACCCCTGACGGTGCCGTACCCCCGACAGACGGTGCTGGTGGACGGCTGGGTACCGGTGACCCCTGACGGTGCCGTACCCCCGACAGACTGGTGCTGGTGGACGGCTGGGTACCCGTGACCCCTGACGGTGCCGTACCCCCGACAGACGGTGCTTTGGTGGACGGCTGGGTACCCGTGACCCCTGACGGTGCCGTACCCCCGACAGACGGTGCTGGTGCTGGTGGACGGCTGGGTACCGGTGACCCCTGACGGTGCCGTACCCCCGACAGACGGTGCTGGTGGACGGCTGGGTACCGGTGACCCTGCGGTGCCGTACCCGATTGCTGGTGCTGGTGGACGGCTGGGTACCCGTGACCCCTGACGGTGCCGTACCCCCGACAGACGGTACTGGTGCTGGTGGACGGCTGGGTACCCGTGACCCCTGACGGTGCCGTACCCCCGACAGACGGTGCTGGTGGACGGCTGGGTACCGGTGACCCCTGACGGTGCCGTACCCCCGACAGACGGTGCTGGTGCTGGTGGACGGCTGGGTACCGGTGACCCCTGACGGTGCCGTACCCCCGACAGACGGTGCTGGTGCTGGTGGACGGCTGGGTACCGGTGACCCCTGACGGTGCCGTACCCCCGACAGACGGTGCTGGTGCTGGTGGACGGCTGGGTACCCGTGACCCCTGACGGTGCCGTACCCCCGACAGACGGTGCTGGTGCTGGTGGACGGCTGGGTACCCGTGACCCCTGACGGTGCCGTACCCCCGACAGACTGGTGCTGGTGCTGGTGGACGGCTGGGTACCCGTGACCCCTGACGGTGCCGTACCCCCGACAGACGGTGCTGGTGCTGGTGCTGGTGCTGGTGGACGGCTGTGTACCCGTGACCCCTGACGGTGCCGTACCCCCGACAGACGGTGCTGGTGCTGGTGGACGGCTGGGTACCGGTGACCCCTGACGGTTCCGTACCCCCGACAGAGGGTGCTGGTGGACGGCTGGGTACCGGTGACCCCTGACGGTGCCGTACCCCCGACAGACGGTGCTGGTGCTGGTGGACGGCTGGGTACCGGTGACCCCTGACGGTGCCGTACCCCCGACAGACGGTGCTGGTGCTGGTGGACGGCTGGGTACCCGTGACCCCTGACGGTGCCGTACCCCCGACAGACGGTGCTGGTGCTGGTGGACGGCTGTGGCGTGACCCCTGACGGTGCCGTACCCCCGACAGACCTTGGACGGCTGGTCCGTGCCCGCCGTACCCCCGACAGACGGTGCTGGTGCTGGTGCTGGTGGACGGCTGTGTACCCGTGACCCCTGACGGTGCCGTACCCCCGACAGACGGTGCTGGTGCTGGTGGACAGCTGCGTCACTGGCGCCAACTGTCAGTCGTCAGTGGTGGCGCCGGCAGCGCCCGGCGGCCAGAAGAACGCCTTCCTGAATGTGGTGACGCCGCTGCAGCTGGGTGGATCGGCAGTGCCGCTGGACCGGGTCAAGCAGTTCATGTCGTGGCAGCACGTGCCCGGCTGGGGCGGCTTCGTGGGCTGTCTGCAGAACATGACCTTCCTGGACCGAGTGTTCGACCTGAGCGAGCCGGCAGCCGGCACCGGCCACAGTCGCTTCTGCTCCGAGGCGGTTAAAGCCAAGCCTGTCATCGAGACCACCACCAGCTTCCTGGCCGTCATCCTCATCTGCCTGGCCGTCCTGTGCTGTGAGTGGAGGGCCCTGTGGCAAGGGTAGAGCGTAGACGGATGGCTGGGCCCTGACAATGCATAGACGACTTTTCACAACTGTGGTGTAAATCACAGAAACAAATGCGGGTGCGGTCTGACCTCATCCAGTATTACCATATCGCGGCATAATGAGCCTCAATGTGCTTGACTACCAAAAGTTTGTTTGTTCCAAACATTGGTGCTGTTCACGAGGGAATGGGTTGGGACTTGATTATGCTTAGCGTGGAACATGAAGTGATTTCTGCCTTCGATGGGAATAAAACAAGTGAGGTGATAATTCATTATCGTAAATATGGATTCTAGGACAAATGTACGTATGGCAGATGCACGTAAGCAAATGTACGTAAGCGCAGATGTACGTATGGCAATTGTACGTAAGCGCAAATGTACGTGTGGCAAGTGTACGTATGCGCAAATGTACGTAAGCGCAAATGTTCGTATGCGCAAAAGTACGTATGCGCAAATGTACGTAAGCGCAAATGTACATATGGGCAAATGTACGTAAGCGCAAAGGTATGTATACGCAACTGTACGTATGCGCAAATGTACGTATGTGCAATTGTACGTATGCGCAAATGTACGTCCATTGACGCATGCGTACCTTTGGGCTTACGTACATTTGGTTAGGTACATATGCCATACGTACATTTGCGGTAACCGGACAAATGTGCGTACGGAAATGTACGTAAGCAAATGTACGTAAGCACATATGTACGTATGGCAAATGTACTTAAGCGTAAATGTACGTGTGGCAAATGTACGTATGCGCAAATGTACGTAAGCGAAGAAGCACGTATGCGCAAATGTAAGTAAGCACAAATGTACGTAAGCGCAAAAGTACGAATGCGCAAATGTGCGTAAGCGCAAAAGTACGTATGCGCAAAAGTACGTAAGCGCAAGTGTATGTATGCGCAATTGTATGTATGCACAATTGTATGTATGCACAAATGTACGTGAGCACAAATTTACGTAAGTGTAAATGTAGGTGTGCGCAAGTGTGTGTAAGCGCAAATGTACGCAAGCGCAAAAGTATGTAAGCGCAAATGTATGTAAGCGCAAAAGTACGTACGCGCAAAAGCACGTCAGCGCATATGTACGTACGCGCAAATGTACGTAAGCGCGAAAGTACGTAAGCGCAACAAAATGTAAACGTAAAATAATGCAAGAGCAAATGTACGTATGAGCAATGTACGGACATTTAGGCATACGTGCCTTTGCGTTTAAGCACACTTGGTTAGGTGCATATGTCATACGAACATGTGTTCTTACATACATCCGCGCTTACGTAAATTTGCGCTTAAGTAAATGTGGCGTACGTACATATGCACTTACGTACAATTGCCATACCTATATTTGCGCATACGTACATTTGCGCTTACGTACATTTGCGCATACGCACTTGAGCATACGTGCATTTGCGCTTACGTACATTTGCACTTACGTACATTTGCGCTTACGTACTTTTGCGCATACGTACAATTGCGCTTACGTACATTTGCGCAAAAGTACTTTTGCGCTTGCATACATTTGCGCTGACGTACAATTTCCATATGTACATCTGCGCTTACGTACATTTGCGTACGTACACCTGCCATACGTACATTTGCCTTACGTACATTTGTCCGGTTACCGTAAATATGCAATGAGGCGAGCAGGAATGGTTCGGTTTTGCGAAGCGGGCTCGCGTGAGCTGGTCCTGGTTAGTTGGTGCTTGGTGTGGTTAGAAAGGTGCGACATGTTATGCGACCTGATTGGTATGATACCTCGGTCTCTGTTGCTGGAGCCCTTCACCTCAGCCCGCACCCCAGCACTGCGGGTGTCGCTGACCACAGCCTGTGTCCCTCTGTGCTGTTGTCCCTGACCACAGCCCTTGTTCCTGAAACCAGCACGTGTCGCTCTGTGCGGGTGTCCCTGATCACAGCCCGTGCCCCTTACAACAGCCTGTGTCTCTCTGTGCTGGTTTCCTTTACCACAGCCTGTGTCCCTCTGTGCGGGTGTCCCTGACTACAGCCCGGGTCCCTGATCCAGTGATAAAATAATTGTTTTTCGTTAGATCTGAGATGTCGAAACGAGTGTAGTAGGATGTCGAAATTTGCCATGGAAGCGATGTCGCTGAACACGTTCTTCCAACACAATGTTGATCCAACGGCGTACTCATACGTGTATCTTTTTCACTTTTTGCCAGGTACCTAATTTAGGGATAAATATTTTAACGTTAACGGTACAAAATACTTATGCTTGGCAATTGTTATTCTGACATGCTACACCATAGGTCCTCTTACACCATACATACCATTCATCATCTTACATCATAGTCCTCTTACCTGGCATTGTGTTAAGAGATGTTCTTGATTGTGATATAGATGTAAGTTTATCATGATGTAAATTGATTATTGATGATTGATGATGTAAATTAAATATGAAGACATGAAGACTCATCAAGGAGCACGATGTCAATAATTATTTTGAAGAGATATCGATTCAGTGTTCAGAAAGTGGTATATTCCACCCCATTTCACGAATAATTTATAACTGCTCTGACCACAGCCAATGTCCCTCTGTGGTGGTGACCCTGCCAACAGCCCGTATCCCTCTGTGCGGGTATCCCTGACAATAGCCCGTGTCCCTCTGTGCGGGTATCCCTAACCACAGACCGTGTCCCTCTGTGGTGGTGACCCTGACAACAGCCCGTATCCCTCTGTGCGGGTATCCCTGACAATAGCCCTTGTCCCTCTGTGCGGGTATCCCTAACCACAGACCGTGTCCCTCTGTGGTGGTGACCCTGACAACAGCCCGTGTCCCTCTGTGCGGGTATCCCTGACCACAGCCCGTGTCCCTCTGTGCGGGTATCCCTGACCTCAGACAGTGTCCCTATGTTGTGGTGACCCTGACAACAGCCCGTGTCCCTCTGTGCGGGTATCCCTGACCACAGCCCGTGTCCCTTTGTGCTGGTGTCCCTGACCACAGCCCGTGTCCATCTGTGCTGGTGTCCCTGACCACAGCCCGTGTCCCTCTGTGCGGGTATCCCTGACCACAGCCCGTGTCCCTTTGTGCTGGTGTCCCTGACCACAGCCCGTGTCCCTTTGTGCTGGTGTCCCTGACCACAGCCCGTGTCCCTCTGTGCGGGTATCCCTGACCACAGCCCGTGTCCCTTTGTGCTGGTGTCCCTGACCACAGCCCGTGTCCATCTGTGCTGGTGTCCGTGACAACAGCCTGTGCTCCTCTGTGCGGGTATCCCTGACCGCAGCCTGTGCTCCTCAGTACTGGTGTCCCTGACAACAGCCCGTGTCCCTCTGTGCGGGTATCCCTGACAACAGCCCGTGTCCCCCGTATCCCTGACCACAGACCGTGTCCCTCTGTGTTGGTGACTCTGACAACAGCCCGTGTCCCTCTGTGCGGGCATCCCTGACCACAGCCCGTGTCCCTCTGTGCGGGTATCCCTGACAACAGCCCGTGTCCCTCTGTGCGGGTATCCCTCACAACAGCCCGTGTCCCCCGTATCCCTGATCACAGCCCGTGTCCCTCTGTGCGGGTATCCCTGACCACAGCCCGTGTCCCTCTGTGCGGGTATCCCTGACCACAGCCAGTGTCCCTCTGTGCGGGTGTATCCCTGACCACAGCCTGTGCTCCTCAGTGCTGGTTCTGGCCGTTATTGTGTACCGGAGGCGGCGCGTACGGTCGCTCTACAAGGAGCCGGCGGACGAAATGCGCGACACCATCATCAACTACGACGACGAGGGCGGCGGCGAGAAGGACCAGACAGCGTACGACCTTAGCGTGCTCCAGGTGGCCAATGGACTGCCCAGTGAGTGATTCAATCTGGGCTGGCCGTGTGCTGGGCTGCCGTGTCTGGGCTGCCGTGTGCTGGGCTAGCCGTGTCTGGGCTGGCCGTGTGCTGGGCTGGCCGTGTGCTGGCTGGCCGTGTGCTGGGCTGGCCGTGTGCTGGCTGGCCGTGTGCTGGCTGGCCGTGTCTGGGCTGGCCGTGTGCTGGCTGCCGTGTCTGGGCTGGCCGTGTGCTGGCTGCCGTGTCTGGGCTGGCCGTGTCTGGGCTGGCCGTGTGCTGGCTGCCGTGTGCTGGGCTGGCCGTGTCTGGCTGCTGGCTGCCGGCTGCCGTGTCTGGGCTGGCCGTGTGCTGGCTGCCGTGTCTGGGCTGGCCGTGTGCTGGCTGCCGTGTCTGGGCTGGCCGTGTGCTGGGCTGGCCGTGTGCTGGGCTGGGCTGTGGCCGTTGGCTGGCCGTGTCTGGCTGCCGTGTCTGGGCTGGCCGTGTGCTGGCTGCCGTGTTGGGCTGGCCGTGTGCTGGCTGGCTGGCCGTGTCTTGCTGGCTGGCCGTGTCTGGGCTGGCCGTGTGCTGGCTGGCCGTGTGCTGGCTGGCCGTGTCTGGGCTGGCCGTGTGCTGGGCTGGCCGTGTCTGGGCTGGCCTGTGTCTGGGCTGGCCGTGTGCTGGCTGCCGTGTGCTGGCTGGCCGTGTGCTGGCTGCCGTGTCTGGGCTGGCCGTGTGCTGGCTGCCGTGTCTGGGCTGGCCGTGTGCTGGGCTGGCCGTGTCTGGGCTGGCCGTGTGCTGGGCTGGCCGTGTCTGGGCTGGCCGTGGTGCTGGCTGGCCGTGTCTGGGCTGGCCGTGTGCTGGGCTGGCCGTGTCTGGGCTGGCGTGTGCTGGCTGCCGTGTCTGGGCTGGCCTGGTGCTGGCTGGCCGTGTGCTGGCTGCCGTGTCTGGGCTGGCCGTGTGCTGGCTGGCCGTGTGCTGGGCCGTGTGCTGGCTGCCGTGTCTGGGCTGGCCGTGTTGGCTGGCCGTGTGCTCTGGGCTGGCCGTGTGCTGGTGCCGTGTCTGTGGCTGGCCGTGTGCTGGCTGGCCGTGTCTGGGCTGGCCGTGTGCTGGCTGTGCTGGCTGCCGTGTCTGGGCTGGCCGTGTGCTGGCTGCCGTGTCTGGGCTGGCCGTGTCTGGGCTGCGGTGGCTGCCTGGCTGGCTGTGCTGGCTGGCCGTGTGCTGGCTGGCTGGCCGTGTGCTGGGCTGGCCGTGTCTGGGCTGGCCGTGTGCTGGGCTGGCCGTGTGCTGGCTGTGGGCTGGCCGTGTGCTGGCTGCCGTGTTCTGGCTGGCCGTGTCTGGGCTGGCCGTGTGCTGGCTGCCGTGTCTGGGCTGGCCGTGTCTGGGCTGGCCGTGTCTGGGCTGGCCGTGTGCTGGCTGCCGTGTCTGGGCTGGCCGTGTGCTGGGCTGGCCGTGTGCTGGCTGGCCGTGTCTGGGCTGTTGCTGGCCGTGTCTGGGCTGGCCGTGTTGCTGGCTGCCGTGTCTGGGCTGGCCGTGTGTGGCTGTGTCTGGCTGCCGTGTCTGGGCTGGCCGTGTCTGGGCTGGCCGTGTGCTGGCTGCCGTGTCTGGGCTGCCGTGTCTGGGCTGGCCGTGTCTGGGCTGGCCGTGTGCTGGCTGCCGTGTCTGGGCTGCCGTGTCTGGGCTGGCCGTGTCTGGGCTGGCCGTGTCTGGGCTGGCCGTGTGCTGGCTGGCCGTGTCTGGGCTGGCCGTGTGCTGGCTGCCGTGTCTGGGCTGGCCGTGTGCTGGCTGCCGTGTCTGGGCTGGCCGTGTGCTGGCTGGCCGTGTCTGGGCTGGCCGCCACCTAAGGTCGTCACCCAATCAACGCCTACCGCACAGCTGAGGACAGACACAATTGGTGGCTTTATGTACCTTAGTTTTTTTATGTCGGTGAAGAATTTACTTTTACTTAGACACATGTGTGTTGGATGAGAGTGCGGCTGGTTTCAGCCCTGGTTGTTGGGTGTTGCGAGTGTATTATGGGAAGGAGGCTTGGCAGAGGAGGGCTCGACGGGACCTTCCGTAGGGAGGCTGTCCAAGCGACGCCCACCTCCGAGTAGCGTATCCTAACCCACCCACTCCAGATGTTTCGTAGGTGTCCTTCCCAGGGCGCTCACGGGAAGCTCCGCCCCTTGCGTGACGTAGGTCACCCGGCTTACTAGTAGACTCGCTCGCCGGACCTTGGCGTACCTCCCCCTCCCACTCCCTCTCGGCCCAGCGGCGCTCTCGGGCGTCGTCGGGAAACCGAGTTTTGCCGGCGGCCAGCTCGTCACTGTTTTGTGTCCCATTCCTCCATATAGGTTAGAGCCGGTCAGAGGTCCCTTTCTGGGTCACAGGATAGTGCTAACCTACTGCGCCTGCCTCTAGCAGCCTGATCCCATCCCTGAAACTGTCTTTCCCTACCTTTCCACCACAGTTCTTTCACGCATCCCTTGTAGCACTCCTTCAGGGTATCTATCTGGTCTGCACCCCTTCTGGGTGCCCTCCACTACACAGACACCTGCACACTCCTCTCACCCCCCCCCCCCCCCCCTCCACACTGGATTGGTGCGAGCGCCGGCCCCGTCCTGGAGCCCGGTCACCCCACTCCCACCCCGTGACCCACCCGGCGGGAAAAAATCTTAATCACCCTGACTGAAGGGACCTGGAACCGCACGTCCCCCTTTGCGATCGCAAAGGAACTCGATCGCTGGGCCGGAGGTGTAGTCTCGGCAAAAACCATCCGGTTGGGCGCCCTCTTGATGCGAGTGCGCGAGCCCAACCAGACCATGGCCTTTATCATCCTGAGCAGCTTCCTCTCCCTCCCCGTTGTGGTAGTTGCCGACCGCCTCAATAACACGTTTGTAACCGTGTTCGCCCCTGAGCTGGCCCACCTACCAGAGGAGGAACTCTTGGAGGACCTGAGCCCACAGGAGTTCTGTGAGATCGTACGCCTCGGGCGTCGCTCCGCCACGTCCCCGAGCCCGCTTCTCAAACTGGGATTCCGGACGCTGGCTCCGCCGGCCCACCTCCATGTCGACTGTCACCGGCACCACTGCCGCCCACGCGCTGTGGCTTCTGCCAGAAATATGGCCACCACGGTGGCGTCTGCCGTGCCCGCAGCCCGGTGTGCGGCCGCTGAACTGACAGCCAGCCCACAGCGCAGTGCGACAGCACCCAGCCGTGCTGCGCAGACTGCGCGGCTCCACACCCTGCCTCCCACTCCCGCTGCTCAGCCTGGCTGGCCGCGAAGGAGCGACAGCGCCAACGCTTGCCCCTCCCCCCCCAGCCCCGCCCGCGACGCAGAGGGAACCCTCTGCCTAGACCCGTCCCCTTCTTCAACCCCTCTGGCCGACCCCGGCCGAGGCAGCCGCTCGCCCTTTTCCCCTTCCGCCCGAGACGCAGCATCACTGACAACCTCATCCAAGTTGTTGACTATACAGCGCGGCTTCATAAAAATGAAACCATCGCACTTTTATCGATCTGCATTCCGCATTTAATGATGTGCACAGTTCTGCCCTACGAAGCAAATTACGTCGAATTGGTATCAAGGGCAGAATGGCGACCTTTCTCACGCACTGTTTCACTGTTCGCTGCGGCAACTTC
Source organism: Ashinkailepas kermadecensis (assembly GCA_034440615.1). Taxonomy (NCBI): domain Eukaryota; kingdom Metazoa; phylum Arthropoda; class Thecostraca; family Neolepadidae; genus Ashinkailepas; species Ashinkailepas kermadecensis. The sequence goes on from JAOTOM010005085.1 coordinate 792,196, forward strand.
CAATCTCGGCCCCACAAACTAGATCAAGGCATCCCACAAGGCAGCCTTTTATCCCCCACCCGCTTGATCATCATTATCAACGACGCTCTCGCTGACCGCTACAAAATTGCCCCCCTCCCTCTGTCTCAAATACTCTATTTATGCCGACGATTTGGCAATTTGGTGCACACACCCATCGAAAAAGAGCAAATCGCCTCATGCAGCGCGCCATGGATCAAATTGATTCCTGGTGCTCCCTTTGGAAACTGCAGATCTCCCCCACGAAATCCGTCACAATGCTTGTTTCCCGGCTCTCCAAGTACATTCCACCTCTCACACCGCCACGCTATCGCGACAAAATTATTCCTCACCAAACCACCTTCACCTATCTTGGCATCGTCCTAGACAAAGGACTCTATTTCGGCCCTCAAATTGCTTATCTTAAACAGCGCTGTGCTAGGCGCCTAAATTTCCTGTGCTGCATCTCCGGTCGTCACTGGGGCGCGGACAGGGCTACCCTCACAAAGTTGTATATTGACCTGATACGCTCAATCCTGGAATACAATGCGTTTATCTTCGATCATATATCTCCCTCACATATCACATCACTTGAACGCATACAAAATAACGCCCTACGGCTCATCACCAGAGTACACTGCACCACGCTCATTACCAGTCTCCGGGCTGAGGCCCACCTCCTACTCTACAACACCGCAGAACACTCCAACTTGTTGGTACCGCTTTCGGACCACAACACAGCACAATCACCCCGCCACTCTCGAACCCCCACTCAGGTCCAGCGTACCTGTAACCGAAATATACACAATATTTCCATACATCTGAACCATGTCCTCACACTCGCACTGAAATTCCCCGATGTAACCCCCGGCAAATTGCTCCTTCCCCTACTTCCATTTTAGCGCACGAAACATCCCAAACTCTAGTATCTCTTTCGGCAAAACGAAAAATTACTTTCGCCCATCGAAATTCAACTCACCTATTTCCAGCATCAAGCGGCCCACCTCCAACACACCTACTTTTTACACTGACTGTTCCTGTACCACAGACGGTACTGGCGCCGCTTGGTGCGGTGGACCCAACACTGGCCAAACAAGGTTAAAACTACACCATTCAGTTTACACGGCAGAGTTAGTGGCCATCCTAAGCTGCCAACAACACATTATCCAACACATCGCCACACCCACCATCATCTGCACTGACTCACACTCATCCATTGACGCTCTCGCAGCTGTACAGAACACCTCACACCCCACGCTCCACGCTATCCGTCAGCTCTACCACGTCCATCACGCTCACCTCCAACTCACACTGCTCTGGGTCCCTGGCCACATGGAGATACTGGGCAACGAGCGGGCGGATGAGCTCGCTCGTCGAGCAATCGACCTCCCCCCACCCCCCCCCCCCCCCCCCCCCTTCTCCAGTGACCTTTTGTCACTAATAGTTTATAAACACAATATTTCCAGGCATGCTGGCATCATGACGCCACATAATCACATCACATTAAACCCTTTCTCTCCAAATGGTCCTCTTCCCAGCAACACACATACACACGAGGTGCTTCTTGCCCGGCTGCGACTCGGACACACCAAACTCAGCCACGATCACCCACTCCACCGCCCTCGCCGCGCTCCACTTTGCCGAGTGTGTAACGCTTGCACCTCTGTCGAAAAAAAAATGATCTACTGTCTTTGCATTTCATTTCCAGCGCCGCCCCTTCTCTTTCACATCGCCCAACATCACCTTCCATTTTCGCTGCGCATCCTTCTCGCAGCTCCGGAGCTACTTTCCACCTTTTTACATAGCACCAAACTATAGCAAGTCATTCGAAGTCAAACGCTATCATCCTCTCCGCTGTCATATGCCACACATATAGGTTATTTCACACTGGGTAGGCAGGGAACGATTCAATTTGCAAAAACGGACGCTTTCCCCATATATTGTGCTTTTTTATTCCGGGTTCTCCAAACAGCTTGGTTTTTCCCTTCTCAGGTTTTTCCTAGCTCTAATTTAAGCATACACCTACACATTCAAGGTCGGGCCCGACGCCCACGGCCCGCCCTGGGCGCCGGGCCTCCGCTTCGCTTCAGGTCGCAGGTGGCCAGCGGAGTCTGTCCGGAGGCTATGAAGCTGTCCACCTTCCAAACGTTATACCGTTAAATATGTATGCATGTATATTTGTATGTATGTATGTATGTGTACCTGTATGCGATTTGTGTAACTACCCTTCCCGCATCACATTCACACCATTATGCCAGTCCAGTTCTTATTCCTAATCTCATTACTTCCAAGTTATAATGCAAAACAACTAACTAACTAACTAACTAACGAACGAACTAACTAACTAACTAACTAACTAACTAGGCGCCCAAAGGCCGAGATGTGCGAAAAGAGAGTTTTTATGTGAAAATACACGAACAGAAATTATCCTCCAAATTTGATGTCGTCAAAATTTCCCCTCAACAGCCTGGATTCTACAGCACGAATCTATTTTTTTTAGCACGATTAGCTAGATGTGGAATATACAGATGTCATGTGATTAGACACGCTCTTCCATGCCCTTCCATACTATTCTCACGTAAGTCGCACGTCCTTGTCTTTGGTTGTACCTTATGGTGAGATGTAGATATGCAAGATACAAATATATGAACTTCTGGCAAAGTTTTAAATAATGTATATCTGTGGAATATCTGCAAGTGATATTCGTTCCCACACCATACGTGTTACCCTGTGTTTAAAGATAACGCAGGCTTACAAATTTTCCATGGGTCGTACGGCTAAGAAACGCACCCAGTGTTGGCTGGTCCAAACCCACCCAGTGTTGGCTGGTCCAAACCCACCTAGTGTTGGCTGGTCCAAACCCACCCAGTGTTGGCTGGTCCAAACGGACCCAGTGTTGGCTGGTCTGAACGCACCCAGTGTTGGCTGGTCCAAACCCACCCAGTGTTGGCTGGTCTGGGCGCACCTTGTGTTGGCTGGTCCAAACCCACCCAGTGTTGGCTGGTCCAAACTCACCCAGTGTTGGCTGGTCCAAACCCACCTAGTGTTGGCTGGTCCAAACCCAGCCAGTGTTGGCTGGTCCAATCAGTCACACTTAGCCATAAGTTGTGGAAAGATGTGACGATTTCCACCCTCTCTTCCGCGACATCCAGAATTCCTGAGATCTTAGTGAAGCCAGGTCTTTTGTTGTTTGTTGCCCACTTATATTTCACGTCACCTCTCAAGCCTCACCAAATCAACGACTGCCCCTTACTACCGGAACAACGTCGTCCTCGGTTCGGACATCTGTGATATCGGGTTTCGGTTCCGCCCCGCATCTCTCGGAGATGCCGGTCTCGCCCAACAAACGTGGCCACTCCCTCTACTACCAACACCCGAAAGGGCAGGTGGGCCTAGTCGTAGCGATATGACTCAGCCTCCTTGTCTCTCGCCTGCAGAGGAGAACAGCCGGCCAGCCGGGCAGACGCCCGGCCAGCCGCCGTCGGTGCGGAACTTCATCGACGATAACAAGAGCCAGATGGACAAGGAGCAACAGGTGTGGCCGGCGGACGACGTAAGAAACTACGCCTACGAGGGCGGCGGCAGCTCAGCCGGCTCTCTGTCGTCGCTCAACTCGGGTACGTGTGCTATATGTCGCGATTACCACAGCGTGGCTGGGGGCCGATCGTCGGCACAGCCGGAATGTTTGGCCACCACTCGCACCTCCGAACAAGTTTAGGTTAGTGGTGCAGTTACTGGGCAGGCTAGCTGATCTCTGTTGGGTGGGCCAGCCAAGCAAGTCAAGACTGTAGGTAGAAAGAGACAGCTTGATGTTGCCTGGATTGTTCGTTTTCGTGAGCACACAGTTGTAGGTTTATATGTCCATCTGTGGATGGGTTTTTACCATCGGTAAATGTTGGTTGATGCTGGGCGACGTACTTCACTGAAAAGAAGCGTGCGATACATTTATTTTCAGATTTTCAGAGGGTTTTCAGATTGTGATGGATGCAATTATGGGCGAGGCCGAAACCCGAGCTGTGTCAGCAATCCGGTCCGGCCCAAAGGCACGCTTTTGCAAACTGTAATGACATTTATGCTACGTTTAAATCCCGCTTGTTTATTGCAATATTTTATCATTTTCCTATCGCAATTATGGCAATTTGTATTATGCTGTATGTCGACATGTATTAACGTCCATTGCGGATTTTTTTCTGCCAATTTCATCGTAATATTTTCTGTGAATTACTTGCATTTATTGCTGGAATGAAAGATTTTGTGGTGATACTTTCCTCGTCCGCAACGTTTGTTAAGTCATCGTCGAGTGGATTATGTCGGTTTTTTCTGGTACCAAAAACGAGTACTGGGAACCTTTGTAACAACTGCTATCATATCCACACACTCGCTGGCAGACCAGGTTCCAATATTATGTAAGCCATACATGGAACGTGATGTTAAAGCATCCAATGCCACAATTCTTGGCTGTTTGATCGTGTGTCGCTGTGATGACACGGGCATCGCATCAACAGGCAACGTTCCGAAATGCACTAACTAGCTTGTCACCGGTCCACGTGGCCGGCTATTCCCCATTAGGTAGTTTTTTTTGCAGTCCGGTGTGCTATTTTCGTACGTGCCGTTGTGTTTGTCATACTGCAATATGTTGCCATTTCCGTGAGTGACGCTTCACTGCTGACGTCACGCAGAGCTGACGCAGTTGCTGCCTTTTCCTGGAGCTTCACTTGACCGGGACTGAAGACTGCGTCTCTTCCCGCCAAACATTGATTAATCTTCTCCCGCCAACACTGACAACTCGTCTCCCGCCAGGCACTGCCGGCAATTCGTCTCTCGCCGCACACTGACAACTCGTCTCCCAATAGGTGCCGACGATAACGTCTCTGGACAGGCACTGATATCAGCTCGTCTCCCAACTGGCACTGACATCAGCTCGTCTCCCAACTGGCACTGACATCAGCTCGTCTCCCAACTGGCACTGACATCAGCTCGTCTCCCAACTTGCACTGACATCAGCTCGTCTCCCAACTGGCACTGATATCAGCTCGTCTCCTAGCGGGCACTGACATCAGCTCGTCTCCCAACTGGCACTGACATCAGCTCGTCTCCCAACTGGCACTGACATCAGCTCGTCTCCCGATGGGCACCGACGATAACCCGTCCTCCGACAGGCACTGGCAATTGTCTCTCGTCGAACACTGATAATAGCTCGTCTCCCAAGAGATGCTGACGATAACTCATCTCCCGACAGGCACTGACGACAACGACCTAAACCTGGACTGTCTGAACGAATTCGGGCCTCGGTTCCGGAAGCTTGCTGATATGTACGGCGGCGGTGAGGACGAGGACGAGGACGAGGACGAGCCGGCGCCGCCTGCCGGACGCCGCTCGTCGCTGGCGGGAGAGTCCTGGTGCTAGTGGGATGCCGCCCCGCTGTGCGAGGTGGACGGACCGCGCCGAGACGACGACCGACCCTGGCTGATAGTGCACGGCGCCGGTGGCCGTAGGTTGCGGGCTGTCGCATCTGACGGGTGACCGCGACCTGACCTGACATGGTGCCAGGTGATCGTGTCAGGTCTGCTGGCCGAGCCTCAGCCTGAGCCGACTCTAGACGATTGCGATCTGGTGCTGTTCGATCTGCCGTGCTGGACAGGACTTGACTGATCTGGTGCTGTTCGATCTGCCGTGCTGGACAGGACTTGATTGAGCTGGTGTTGTTCGACCCGCCGTGCGAAGTTGGACGGGCTCGGTCGATCTGATGTTCGACCTGCCATCCTGGGCAGGACGTGGTCTATCTGATGTTCGATCTGCCATGCTGGGCAGGACGCGGTCGCCGCTGGCTGCGCCACTGCCACACGTACTTAGTCGGTTGTTGCGCTACGCCACGCCACGCCACGTCGCGTCGCGTCGCGTGGAGCTCGCGACACAGCAGGCCCGCGCGACCGCGCCGGGCCTAGTCAGAAGTGTGGCGGCGGCAGCCACCGCAGACTCCGCCGTGCCAACCAATCAATCAAAGCTGTGAGAGGCGGACGTCAGTGGCGTCGGCCACGACCCACAGACAGCGGTAACCAAGTGATGCGGCTGTGGGCGCGTCTTCAAGACGCCGGCGGCGACAGGTTAGGACGTGCACAGGGGCGGCGGACGGCCCGCGCAAACCGTTTTTTAAATACTTGTGATCTTCGCCACCGGTTGTAGGTAGCGGCGTTCGTGACGCCCCAGTGCGTCGGTTGTTGTATGCGTGTGTGGTCGTGTATGTGTGAGTTCGTGTGCGTGTGCGTGATGTGACTTGTCGATATCATATCATCATGACGCGCCGGTATCGGCTTCAGTTATTTTTTAGCAGTGTCGACGGATGCGCTTTAAAGGCGACGAGCCCACTCTTGATATCTCCGCATCAAATCTGATCTCCTGTCCGAAGTGCCGACGTGATGTTGTGTCCCACTTTCTGACCGTGTAGCGGTCACGTTTCCGGCACTGACATTCCGCTTTTCTACTGTGGTGTCGGCGACGCTCTTCACCGTGGCGGCCGATCTCCAGCACGCTGTCTGTGCTCTCGCACAGTCCTAGAGCTCGCCGGTGTCCGTCGAGAGGGCAGAGCGAGGTTCAGTCCAGTGGCGGACTGTCACGCCTGACTGTCACAGTCCAGTGGCGGACTGTCACGCCGCGGCGCGACACTGCTCGACGGCCGGGGCAGCGCAGCTGATTGGTTGGCTTTGCGTGTCGCGCTGCTCATGATGCGGCAGGTCTTGATGTGGCTGGTCTTGATGCGGCAGGTCGGCATCGCCGCGGCCGGCGCTCCTGTCCCTTTTATATGTTTGATAAGGTACCGACAGTGCCATACTGCTGCTTCTTTTAAATAAAAGTGCCTCACAAAAAGACATGTTTGAGCACCCTGGACAGGAGCAGACTGGCATCGCAGACAGGACTGTGTTTGAGCGTCTCGGACAGGGGCGGGCTGTGCTTTGGCTGTCCCAGACAGGAGCAGTCTGTGTTTAAGCACCCCTGCCAGAACCCGACTGTGTTTGAGTACCTCTGATAGAACCGGACTGTGTTTGAGTACCACTGGCAGAACCGGACTGTGTTTGAGCACCACGGACAGGTCCACACTGCACCTGAGCACCCCAGAGAGGACTAGACTGCACGTGAGTATCCCAGACAGGACCAGACTGTGTGGGTATCCCGGACAGGACCAGACTGCACGTGAGTATCCCAGACAGGACCAGGCTGTGTGTGGGTACCCCGGACAGGACCAGACTGTGTGGGTACCGCGGACAGGACCTGACTGTGTGTGGGTACCCCGGACAGGACCAGACTGCGTGTGGGTACCCCGGACAGGACCAGACTGTGTGGGGGTACCCCACACAGGACCAGACTGTGTGTGGGCACCCCGGACAGGACAAGACTGTGTGTGGGTACCCCAGACCGGGCCAGACTGTGTGGGTACCCCGGACAGGACCAGACTGTGTGGGTACCCCGGACAGAACCAGACTGTGTGGGTACCCCGGACAGGACCAGACTGTGTGTGGGTAGCCCAGACCGGGCCAGACTGTGTGTGGGGGCACCCCAGACCGGGACAGACTGTGTGTGGGTACCCCGGACAGGACCAGACTGTGTGTGGGTATCCCGGACAGGACCAGACTGTGTGGGGGCACCCCACACAGGACCAGACTGTGTGTGGGCACCCCGGACAGGACCAGACTGTGTGTGGGTACCCCGGACAGGACCAGACTGTGTGGGTACCCCGGACAGGACCAGACTGTGTGGGGGCACCCCAGACAGGACCAGACTGCTAAGTATGCATGGTATTAAGCTTCCAATCAACACGGATTGAATTTGATTTGATCGATAAGGAGAGCATCCCTCTTCTACCCCGCCCATCACGTAGCATCCATTTCGTGCAGCCGAGCTTCATGTGCAAGGCATGGCCTGCTTCACCAACCTGTCAAAAGAAAGCCACTGATATGCCTATATGCAAACCAATGCCGACCCGTCATTCGCCGAGTATCTGACAAACGAAGGGAGTATCACTGATCAGCTAGCAGCTGCAGATAGTTTTCATCTGTACCAAGCCATCAGTCACCTGTCTGAGATAGGCGGCAGCCGGCCGAGGCGACGCACAGTGCTGATGGTGGTCGGCCGTGACAGCCGGTCATCCGTCATCTGCCACCTGTCATCCGCCAATGACGGCTGAGCGTGTCATTGGTGTGTGCAGAGTGGCGGCCGCCGCCGCTCTGGCCACCGTCCGCTGCAGGAGAGCCGACTGGGCTGGACAGACTCGACACTGCGGCCTGGGTGGGTGACGTGCCAGCCGTGTCGGTCGTGGGTGCCGTGACAGCCGTGTCGGTCGTGGGTGCCGTGCCAGCCGTGTCGGTCGTGGGTGCCGTGCCAGCCGTGTCGGTCGTGGGTGCCGTGCCAGCCGTGTCGGTCGTGGGTGCCGTGCCAGCAGTGTCGGTCGTGGATGCCGTAACAGCCGTGTCGGTCGTGGGTGCCGTGCCAGCAGTGTCGGTCGTGGGTGCCGTGCCAGCCGTGTCGGTCGTGGGTGCCGTGCCAGCCGTGTCGGTCGTGGGTGCCGTGCCAGCCATGTCGGTCGTGGGTGCCGTGACAGCCGTGTCGGTCGTGGGTGCCGTGCCAGCCGTGTCGGTCGTGGGTGCCGTGCCAGCAGTGTCGGTCGTGGGTGCCGGGCGAGCAGTGTCGGTCGTGGGTGCCGTGCCAGCCGTGTCGGTCGTGAGTGCCGTGCCAGCCGTGTCGGTCGTGGGTGCCGTGCCAGCCGTGTCGGTCGTGGGTGCCGTGCCAGCAGTGTCGGTCGTGGGTGCCGTGCCAGCAGTGTCGGTCGTGGGTGCCGTGCCAGCAGTGTCGGTCGTGGGTGCCGTGCCAGCCGTGTCGGTCGTGGGTGCCGTGCCAGCAGTGTCGGTCGTGGGTGCCGTGCCAGCAGTGTCGGTCGTGGGTGCCGTGCCAGCAGTGTCGGTCGTGGGTGCCGTGTCGGTCGTGGGTGCCGTGCCAGCAGTGTCGGTCGTGGGTGCCGTGCCAGCCGTGTCGGTCGTGGGTGCCGTGCCAGCCGTGTCGGTCGTGGGTGCCGTGCCAGCAGTGTCGGTCGTGGGTGCCGTGCCAGCCGTGTCGGGCGTGGATGCCGTGCCAGCCGTGTCGGTCGTGGGTGCCGTGCCAGCCGTGTCGGTCGTGGGTGCCGTGCCAGCCGTGTCGGTCGTGGGTGCCGTGCCAGCCGCGTCGGTCGTGGGTGCCGTGCCAGCCGTGTCGGTCGTGGGTGCCGTGCCAGCCGTGTCGGTCGTGGGTGCCGTGCCAGCAGTGTCGGTCGTGGATGCCGTAACAGCCGTGTCGGTCGTGGGTGCCGTGCCAGCAGTGTCGGTCATGGGTGCCGTGCCAGCCGTGTCGGTCGTGGGTGCCGTGCCAGCCGTGTCGGTCGTGGGTGCCGTGCCAGCCATGTCGGTCGTGGGTGCCGTGACAGCCGTGTCGGTCGTGGGTGCCGTGCCAGCCGTGTCGGTCGTGGGTGCCGTGCCAGCAGTGTCGGTCGTGGGTGCCGTGCCAGCCGTGTCGGTCGTGGGTGCCGTGCTAGCCGTGTCGGTCGTGGGTGCCGTGCCAGCCGTGTCGGTCGTGGCTGCCGTGCCAGCCGTATCGGTCGTGGGTGCCGTGCCAGCCGTGTCGGTCGTGGGTGCCGTGCCAGCCGTGTCGGTCGTGGGTGCCGTGCCAGCCGTGTCGGTCGTGGGTGCCGTGCCAGCCGTGTCGGTCGTGGGTGCCGTGCCAGCCGTGTCGGTCGTGGGTGCCGTGCCAGCCGTGTCGGTCGTGGGTGCCCTGCCAGCCGTGTCGGTCGTGGGTGCCGTGCCAGCCGTGTCGGTCGTGGGTACCGTGCCAGCCGTGTCGGTCGTGGGTGCCGTGCCAGCCGTGTCGGTCGTGGGTGTCGTGCCAGCCGTGTCGGTCGTGGGTGCCGTGCCAGCCATGTCGGTCGTGGGTGCCGTGCCAGCCGTGTCGGTCGTGGGTGCCGTGCCAGCCGTGTCGGTCGTGGGTGCCGTGCCAGCCGTGTCGGTCGTGGGTGCCGTGCCAGCCGTGTCGGTCGTGGGTGCCGTGCCAGCAGTGTCGGTCGTGGGTGCCGTGCCAGCCGTGTCGGTCGTCGCAGTTGCCAGCGCTGAGTGTCTTAGTTACTTTGGTCTGAATGACAAGGTCGCCTGCATGCTGACAAGGTCGCCCGAGAGACCCCTTCAAGCTTTTCCGAGATAGCTGCCGAATCAGTGCACGCAGACACATAACTTAGTACCGTCGCATACATCTGCTTTGCACGTCTGCAAAGCAGACTCAATCAAAGTCATCAAAGGTCATTGACCTGTGACGGTCAAAGGGAGTAAGGGTCCAAAATCTTCCAAATGTCACCATTCGGAGTAACTGGAACATATCAACACCAACCCCAGATCGTGCTGTTCTTTCATCCAGGTGTACAGCGTGCTATCTCAAAGTTGTAATTAATATCAATGTTACTGACCTGATGTTTGATCACTTACAGGGTTTTACCATAGAGAATATGGAAATTGAAGTTATTGGTACCTTTCGACGTCGAAAATGACAAAAGAGCATGTAACAAGCATTCCGGTTTAAAATATGTCGCAAAGATCAATGGAATAAGGTCAGGTCAAGTAGCATGTATATTCTACACCATGCCATCTGATGCAGAATGTTGCTGTTTCTGGTAAAATCACATCTGATTTGGGTTTCAACACCGCCTAAGTCGTGCGACATGATATTGGATGATCAACCATTAACCGGAGATGAAATTACTTCGCGTGATTTGGCCTGATTTGACCTTTCCATGGAGTGACTTTCCAAGCATGGTCCAAGCATGGTCTACACATGGCGAAGGATGAAGCGACAGCTGTATCAGCCTATGCGTGATGTCAGCGTGACATAGGGTCGGCTCACGGTGCTTCAGTATCATATTAGTTCTTCCTGAGACAAGATTTTGACGTGTAAAAACTAAAAAGTGATGTACCGGGAGTATTCAAGGTGGAGCTACCTTGATTTAACCATACAGCGTGATCTGACCTGACCTTAGGATTTGCTGATATAGAACAGATGCATGCATTTTCTTGAATGGTTCTTTTCAAAGAAACATGCATATATGTATATTTATATATATTATATATATATATATATATATATATATATATATATATATATATATATATATATATATTAGGGTGGTCCTTAAAAACATTTGTTTGAAATGTTATGCTCCTACCCCCAGATGTGTTCCTTTGTGTCCAAAACCCCTTGGAGAAATATATAAAAAATGAGAAAGAAGAAATATTTAAAGGTTGCGCTTTGACCTTGAAGTTTCAATAATTGCTATGTTTTACAGGTCTTTGACAGTAATAGTATTTCCAATTGTAAAGTGACAATTACGGATAGAGTAAGCAGTGACTGTATATATCATCAGACTATAAGTGACACCTGACATGGTTAGTTGAAGTAAGCATAGCATATTCCTAGTCAGCACCAAAGAAGATATGAATGGGTCCAAGCTGCCATCAAATGGCGAAGTCCTCGGAAAATTATTTCACTATCATCAGGAGAAGAAGTTCACTATTCGTAGTAGTGCTCCTGCCGTAGGGGGTCGGGTGGTAAAATTTTGGGCAAGAGCCCGCATACCCACGGTTCGAAAAGACCACTCCTTTGCTAAGGTAGATAAACTGTATTCTGAATACCAGCAACTGAAGAAGGGAAAAATCGGCGATCAACTCCCCAAATTGAGAAGGAAGAGGCTTTCAAGCACACCGTAATGGACTTATTTCATGTAGCCACTGCAGATGCCTATCGACTATCCCCATTCAAGAGGACAAAAATGTCATACTTGCCCAAAGAGAACCACGCTGTAGAGGAAATATGGGTCCAGTAGACGTCTTCCTGACTGCCAGAGAAAGCCGCTCTTCCAAGCGAAGGAGAGTACAAGAGGAGTGGAAGCTTCGTTCTCAACAAGCGACCTCAACCTTTTTCGAAGGCGTACGGGTGGAGGCGTCAAGTACGTGAAGTAGCGGTAGTCCAGATGTGTCCACTGAAGAAAACAACGGTGTTGTGGGAGTAACTGCAGATGCGGAAGCCACTCCTGGTCCCTCCAAACTCCGAAGGGCGACAAAGAACATTGTATCTCCATCCCCTGCAGCAGTTCCTGATTGGACAAAAGTGGCAGACCGAAAGGCAACGTTCATGCTGTCAGAGGGTGCTCGCTCTCTCGGGCAGAAAATTGACGGACGGAAAGTTCATATCACTGGATGGAAAGCTTATGAAGGATCTGACGACTCAAGGACATGTCGATGGACTTCCCATTCTTGTGTCGGGCAGCGGAGTCAGCCAACTCCTCCAAGTTGCCGAGATCCCGAATGGCACTGGACTGCAGCAAGCGAAGACTGTTGTTGAAGCTTTAGAAGAGTGGGGCCTGGCCGAAAGAGTTGTTGGCATGGCATTTGATACGACGGCCTCCAACACAGGTCGTAACGATGGTGCATGCATCATTATAGAGAAAAGACTGGAAAAGAACCTCTTATACTTCGCACGTAGGTACCACGTGATGGAGCTGATTGTTGAAGCTGCTTATACAACACTCATGGGGCCAACCAAGGGACCAGAGGTGCTTCTCTTCAAACTCTTACAGGCCAAATGGAAGTTTGTCAACCAGAATGCGTTTGAAACTGGTGCTGACCATGAGGAGGTCGCACTAGTCATCCACGAGACTCAAGCCGAATCGATTGTCTGGGCTGAAAAGGCTTCGGCAGAGCGACATGACCTGAGGGATGACTACCGATAATTCCTGGAGCTCTCATTTATTTACTTTGGAGGAACTCCACCTATGAGTCCACTTCAATCGCCCTGGGCTCATGCATCATGCCCGCTGGATGTAAAAGGTAGTTTACTCATTTAAAATATGGATGTTCCGTGAACAATTCAAGCTGACTCCAAGAGATGAGCAGGGCTTCCGTAGCAAGTCCATGTTCGTTGCTACTGTGTATGCGAAGTACTGGATCGAGGCACCCCTTCCCTGAATGAATCTGCTCCTCGAAATGGCTTTGACCTTCTCAAAGCCCTCCATGCCTACGAGATTATTGATAAATAAATTTGTAAAGCCACTGTGGCAAAATTCCGTTTCCACAAATGAAATCTTTCGGAAGAGCTAATGGCCATCGGATTTGTTGATCCGTTGTGGCATCTACCACCAAGAGCTTGATGGCAAAGGCCCTGAACGAGCAACCTTGAACTGAAGGGACTCCCGAACGAGTGACAGTCGCAGCTAAAGCTATCCAGGGACACGGTTTGGAAAACTTTGTGGCCAAAGGAACGGACAACTGACCAAAGGAGCCTTCTTCGAAAAGATGAATCTCCCGATGGGATACCTGTCTGCATCTCCAGAGTCCTGGAACTCAGGAAAACACTTCCTGAAGCATATAGTATTATCCAAGGAATCAGTCGCCAACGACAATGCAGAGCGACGTGTGGCACTCATTCAATTCAAGAATACAACAGACTACCCAGCCAGGACGAGGACCAACTCCAGTACCTCCTCCAAGTTGTCCCAACACATCGTCAACAGCTTCCGGATAGCCAACAATCTACGCTGATCGGACAACATTGGGTGGTCGGTTATAATATGGCCACAATGACTCAAACCCATCAAAATGACCAGCAGCCTGCGTTATAAGATTGTGCCTAAATTGTCTACAGGCGTGAAACTTCAAGGTTGTTGTGCAACCTTAAATATTGACTGATCCATACAATATTCGACACCCATCCACTTGACCCACAAAGAAACGCATTTGAAGGGCGGGAAGCGGAAATTTTGTTTGACAAAAATGCACCCCTGTAGCTAAGGTCCACCCTAATATATATATATATATATATATATATATATATATATATATATATATATATATATATATATTTGTGTGTGTGTGTGAGACAGAGAGAGAGAACACAAGAACAGGATCATAATTTTAGTAACAACGCTTCAGCCCAAGCCTTTCTCAAACTACCGACGATTTAACATGTCATTTTTTTAACACAGGTCACGAGACATAAATCACACAGCACTTCGCATGCGCTGACACCGAATAAACCAAATAGTGAAAAACGTAAATTGGAAACGACCAAATAAGTACGATAGTGACAGTGACACCTACCCTTTTTCAACATGTTCCACAATCAGTTCCGTTACAACAATTGCAATTTTGAAACTACCTGAAACACCATTGATGTTCTTACGTGTGCCAATATACGCGGATTCCACAGTCTTCCGACACCCCTTCCCAAGTCCACCACTAAGAAAAGAGGCTCCTTTCCAATTTGGGAGATGGCCTTCTTCATCGGCATGCGCCGCCATAGCATTGGAGAGTCTATGATATCTGAGGTCTAAACGATGTTCCCCAATTCTAGCCCCGAGCCCCGCCCGGTTTCCCCACAGTAACTTTTTCCACATCCTCCTGAGCAAGGAATTTTGTAGACTACGCTTTTTTTCGTTCACTTTGCGGACCCCTTTCTTGACTTTGTCTTTGATATGACTCCTGCTGAAAGACGGATGTTTGTTTTGCAATTTTATGAATCGGGAGATGGTGACTGCTCCCTGTGATCGCGGTACTGATATGCACCTTTTTGTAAAAACTCGTTGCTTGGCCTTTCTTCATTCACATCAACTTTTCCGATTTTTGGCGCAACTTCACTATCAGACCCTCTGGATATCTCAGCAACTTGAAAGACTCCTTGATGAAAGCTAATTCTTCTGCGAGGCATTCAGGACTGCAGATTCTATAAGCTCTTAAGAAAAGCCCCATTATGAATACCCCTGTTTACCCCTGTTTACCCCATAAATACCCCTGTTTTTGTTTCATGGCTGTGACCCGAGAAGTAATGCAAAATATCGTTTTCGTGAGTGGGCTTTCTGTACCCTGAAAATGTGCATCTACTGTCACAACGCTTGAGCAGTGTGTCCAAGAAAGGAATATCGGACTCATTAGCTTTTCTCTTTCTTTTTGTGACGTAAACGTGAATTGAATCGATGGATGTACAGCGTTAATATTTGTGTTGGCCGCATCGAGATCAGTATCTTGATCAACAATCACCAATACGTCATCTACGTAGCTCAGCCAAAGGGAGTTCAGGCTAATCATATATTTGTAATTGTTCGCCTCGAGGGTTTCCATAAACAAACATGTCAGAACAGGACTCATTGGCAAGCCCATGGTGAGTCCGCTGATTTGAAACTGTGGTGCTCCAAATTCCACACATATTCGCACGAGCTGTATAAAATGTCTCTTGGGAACTGGAAGTATCTTCTTTCATCAAGGAGTCTTTCAAGTTGCTGAAATATCCAGAGGGTCTGATAGTGAAGTTGCGCCAAAAAGCGGAAAAGGTGATGTGCATGGAAAAGGCCAAGCAACGAGCTTGAACAAAAAGGTGCATATCAGTACCAGAATCACAGGGAGCAGTCACCATCTGCCGATTCATAAAAGACAAAATTAACATCAGTCTTTCAGCAGGGGTCAAAATGAAAGACATGGTCAAGAAAGGGGTCCGCAACGCGAACGAAAGAAATGTAGTCTGCAAAATTGCTTGTTCAGGAGGATGTGAAAAAAAGAAGTTACTACGGGGAAACCCGGGCGGGGCTGGGGGCCAGAATTTGGGAACATCGTTCAAACTTCAGATATCATAGACTCGCTAATGCTATAGTGACGCATGCGCATGAAGAAGGCCAAATAATCTGTGCTATGTGATCGAGGCTGCACTGGCTTGCTAATGACTTTTTCCTGTGTCTCCAACATGCATAATTCGGAAGCTGGTTCTCAAGCCTAATTCTGACCCGACCCGACTAACCTTGCCCTGGCCTTTGTTAATATGATCAACTTCAATACATTCATCTATGTTAGTTTCTGGAAAACAATTGCAAGAGAAAACAAGTTCTCCCTTCGCTTAACCACTTCCAGGAATTTAAGTGGCGGTCCGTATATCGACCTAAAACAACCTCTGGTGACCTCGCGTAGGTTAGTGTATGATATGCTTCGGGCTCTCCATGACCAGGTCGTTCAAGTGGTGTTTTTGATTGTATTCTAGCTTACGTGGACCGGAAATTAGTGGATGCGGTTCTAGAGCCCCCACCCACTAATCGCCTCCCCCCGGCCTGGCGAAGGTGAGTTTGCCGGCCGGCTCGGCGAGGGTGAAGAGCCCTACGAACAAGGAAACCATGCAGATGTACAACTTTTAACATTGTGGCACAGGCTCAGGTAGGTAGGAGCTAAGTATACCTGAATTTTCATAGTGCTGCTTAAAAACAGTGCGAATTTCAAGGGCTTCCGATAGGCGCTATTGGAGCCTTTGCAACATCACATGACATGGCGCCGAAGGATGTAAGGATTCGTCGGAGGGATTGCGGGACTTCCCTTTTTCACGTACGGAATTCTCTACGAAAAGTAATCGCCCAATACTAATTGCACCTAATAAGTCATTTCATCCAAATATCCAGCATGGCGCGCCACTAGGGGCGCTGGAAATGCGAGATCGAGATGAGGATGATGATGAGGATGAGGATGAGAATATGGACCCAAATGTTGGATGTACATGATTAGATACCACAGCAAGGAACATACAACAAGTACGCAATCGCACTCTTTTGGGAGCCCGTGAAGACATGCGTCTTAAGGCGTCCAAGTTTTGTAGAAGTGCAGACATCTCAGAAATGCGTTCAAGAGGAATCGGCATAGTGCGTTCAACATTGGGATCTCTGCCACATATTCGGCGTAGGAGCCAGTGGCGTAGCCAGGGGGCGAAGGGTTCAGTCTCTCCCTCACCCTAGAGGGTGGGAGGGGCCCACAAGGCCCGAGCCGATGAAGAGGGCCCCGATACAACAGAGAGTGCCCTCAGGAAAATGTTCAGGGCCACTGGCTGGGCTAGCGTGAAGGGCTTCTAGATTCATGGAGGGGGGCCCGGATAGCTGGAGTGGCTCCGATCTGACGGAGAGGGCCCTGAACAAATATGAAGGGCCCTAGGCTTTCGGCGGAGCCCAAGCCGAAGATGGGGCTTGGGCCCTGACCTGGTGGACAGGACCCAAGCGTTTGGAAAAGGTCCTCCGGCTTGCCGGAAAAGGCCCTGGATCGTCAAAGAAAGCCCTTGGGACGATGGAGGGGAGGCCTACACTATTAAAAATGCTTATATTTGTGGAGTTATGGAGCACGCTCACAGGGACTAACATAATGAGCTAGTAGCACATTGCACTGTGGGATCGGCTAATATAATCCACCGAAGTTCTAGAAAGCAACTCAATCCGGGCACCCGTAGCAATCCCGGATTACCAAAGTCGCTGCACTCCCACGCAGTGTTTGACCCGACTACTGAAACATGCATGATGGGATCAAATCAAGCATACCTAAATTCTAACTGCGTTTTGTTTCTCTTGACAAGAAATGCAAAATACTTTTCGAATTACAAGCGTGCTTCTACAGTGTTCCACAATCTGCATGGCTACTTTCAAGAGTGTTCTTGCCGCGAGCGTGTTTGAAAAGTAGCCGCGGTAGCGTCAAACATCGTCTTCCAAAACAATGAGCGACTTCGGTAAGTAGTGTCCTTGTTCCGTTTCGTCAGCCATTTCAAATGCAGTTTTTGCTCGTGTGCGTTGCAGATTTCAGTCGCGCCTATTTCGGTTAATATTAAGGTGATTGTGGTTTCTAATTATGAGTAATTACTCTGCAAGTGCAGTGTTGGTTTGATATCACAAGTGATATGTATTCGTCCTCATCAGATGACAAATTCAGCTCAGTTTAGAGTGTCATTGCCATTGCTTGTACGTGCAGAAACGGTGACGGAATGCTGGTTCGACAAGGTGAGACCGGGCAAGGGCATTAGAGACAGGGAAGTGTGCATTTAATTAATCGGGGTCGACGTTTTATTAAATTGAGTGGTGAGATCCAGAATCTGCCCCATGGGCATCGTCAGGATTTCCTCAAGATGAAGAGGGATTGGGGAGGTAGGGGGAGAGGGGGTATTCGAACACTTAAGACGTCATGCAACAAATGGCTCTACCGCTGCCTCTGTATGGCTGAACCAGTCATTTAATGGTGTTCACAGAATGCATAAATGAACAAGCTATCCATATGGAAACGTTTTCTTTTGAGGGCAATCCTCTAACCACCGGCAAAGAGCAACTTTAAAACTAATTATTTTGTGGTATCTTGGATTCCGAACATGAAGATATAGGTGTGCTGGATTACCCACAGATCTAGGGAGGAGACATTCTGGCCATGGTCCCCCTGAAGTGCTTAAAACTGGGGGGAATGGTGTCCTTTGCCCGCGAAGCCAACAGAAGTAAACTAAATTAAAATGCAGTAACCTTTGTTGAGGTTAAAAAAATAGGGTTCCGGATGAAAGAATCTCCAATTTTAAAGGTATTTTTTCCTAATTATTTGGAAGCCCAATATGGTAGCATAGTAGATTCTGACACACATTGAGGATTATATGCTGCTCAAGTTCTGCTTATAGCAAGAGTTGACAAAACCGGATCCGCCAGTGTGTAACGTGCACGAACGTTGACGTGGTACAAGTTGTTGAAAGTGAACGTTGTGGTAAACAAGAACAAGAATCAGGTACCTTAGAAATGGTGGAGGTAGGTTGGGGCCCCTACACAGAAAATTATTTGCCATTAATTATTTTTTTTTTATAAATGGGCTCCTTTCCCAAATGGTGGTCAAATTCCAGTGCTTTTAACACAAAAATAGTGGGAGGATGGCACCCTCCAAATCTGTTCGAACCCTCCCTTGATGCAATTCCTAGGCATACCACTGGGGGGGGGGAGGGTTGGACTGATGATGAAAGCCGAAAGTTGTCCCCCCCCGACAAACCGGCGGGCTATATCCGCCAGTGACACTAGGTGTGATGTTCCCGAAGAGTTTAACTAATTGGGTATATCCTCCACAGAAATGTTTTATTTTATGATGAAAGCTTATGCTTATGTTTCTGGGGAAATTTCTGATCACAAGCCTTGGCACGTTTATTAATTATTAATATATTGCAATATATTAATATACACATATATTAATGAGCAGTTGTATATGAGCTTGGCAGGGGCGTATATGGAAAGTGCATTAAACATCCGATAGTGTTTTTTTTTATTTATTTATTTTTTTTAGTGAGGAAGGTGCACCTGATCTGACTGGATAGTCAAAATGGTCAATTAATATGCACTTGTCACTCAGGCAATACTTGGAACAGGCCTTGAATAGACGTTTTCTGGTATGGGCAGGGGCAGATCCAGTAATTTCATCTGGGGCATTCGTCTGGAGGAGCACTATTCCGCCTTGAGGTGCTACTTAAGATTGTCCCTGAAGACGGAAGGGGTCTTTGGGTAAGAATGTTGTATCAGTCCCTGATTGAGGAAGAGGGACAGCCCCTGGCATTGGTCATTACACATTACTGCCATATTACTGGGAGTGGGAGTGGCATTGAACCAAATAACCAAGTCAAGCTTATGTTTCAGGCATGGATCAAGGATTTATCATGGTAAGGACACGTTTCCTTGTAGGAGCGTCTTCAGCTGTAAAATCCATTGAGCAGGGGGTAGGGTGCACTTGAGTCCCCTTTTGTCTCAAAATGGTACCTTTTCCTGTGAGGGGGTGACTTTTGCTGACAAATCCATTCCGGTGCGGAATGCACCAGTGTTGCAGGAATTGTCTATTTCGGACCTGATGGGTCCCACCTTTCCATGGGAGCTGCACCACTGCAGTTGATGTACCTGTAGGGGTCCGGGCCACATCGGGCTGGGCGGTGTCGGAGCGGGCTTAGGCATTGGCGGCATAACCGGGTGGGTGGGTTGCTGTGCGGGCGACTGCGGCTTGCCGCCGCCGGGCCGGCTGGGTAGTTGCTGCTGTGTCCCCTCTCGCCCACCACTTCTTCAACCGCTCCGACGTCCTACCAACCCTGCTGCGACCCGTCGTCACCACTACACGAATTTATATTAGCGAGTCCAGGATCCTATCCACATCGCATACACCCGTCAGTTCGCCCGGCTGGTCATGCAGCTAGGAAGGGTTATGGGCTTTGGGTGTGATGTGACACTGATGGATGGCTATGATAGAGGTACACGACATGGATATTGCCACCGCCGGCACTCGTCAATTTGCGGGACCCACCCGTATACCACCAGACAACACAGCACATCCACCATCCACTCACCCCCCCCCCCTCCCACACACACACAAACTCGACGTTCTCGGGCAATCAGATGCAAACAGGGCCCGGGTAATAATGTCCAGTAAAATTTTGTGACGGGTGTGCCACCTGCGGCCACCTCATGCAGCGACACACAGGCGGCCCCTGTGGAACGAGGCCTACGGATGCCGCCTCGTTCGACGTAACCGAGGACCCGACTACTGGAGTGGCGCTGCCGAGCGCTCCTGAGGACGAGAGCGCCGCCTCCGAGAGCGCAACCGCCGCCGCCGAGGACATGGCTGGCGGCCCGGCTGATACAGCAGCTATGCTCGAGGACATTCGAAAACGTGTGATACGTTTCCATGAGTATTTAGAAGAGCGCCAGAACGAGCCGGGCAGTGAGCCCGACGAGTGAGCAGTGCAGTGAGTGCGGCACTTCGGAGGTTGGCTAATGTGGAGAAAGGTCACCCAGGTTCCAACGTCCCGATCCGGAATTAACATTACTAGGACGCTGTGGGCGTCACGTCACGAAAACATCTACCGTGCGCGCGCGACAGTGATCGCCGAGAATGTGTTTTGCAAATAGTGTATCGTGTGTCATGTGTGTCATCATCGTGTGTCAACATGGGCCAGAGCCATGGGCACCCTTAAAGACCCCCTAGATTAACCCGCGTAGGACC
The DNA here is from genome assembly GCA_034440615.1 of Ashinkailepas kermadecensis. Classification (NCBI taxonomy): domain Eukaryota; kingdom Metazoa; phylum Arthropoda; class Thecostraca; family Neolepadidae; genus Ashinkailepas; species Ashinkailepas kermadecensis. The sequence goes on from JAOTOM010005085.1 coordinate 813,036, forward strand.
TTATGTTGGCAATAGGAACCTGTTTTAATGTGTTGTGAGTATGGTGAGTGTGTGCTGAATCGTGTATAATTTTGTATGGTCGTGATAAATCTAGTGGGACTTAGAATTCCCCTAGTCAGCGTAAATTCCAATATTTAGGACCTGAGTTGTGTTGTAACGTAGTTCATATCAATGCTGTTTTGGCCGCCTCATTTATATGATTGCGCAGCCCGTAATGTTGTAGTCCCGTAATGCCGCCCCGTAAGTGTAACGCCCCCGAGCCTGAGCCGGCCGGCGGCTCGCCGCCGGTCCGCGCCGCGGCTGCGACCGGACGTCAGGGCCGGAGTCCGATTTCGAACAATAGACGGCCGCCTTGCCAGGTCGTCTGCGGGGCGGGGAAATATCAACTTACGGTTCGTCACTGGGAGGCCTCGCCAGGTTAGATCGGAAGGAATACGTCATTTAGCTTCCAATGGAGATAGAAGTCCTAAATACGTCATCTGGGTGACGTCCAATCATGAATTGACGAATCGTCTTAGCAGTAGTCAGCTGGATACTAGCAAGCCGGAAGACCCCCGGGTGGGCAGTCGGGACTCATCTCTTTAATACGCTGGACTGCTGCCGGTCGCTACACAGGTCGCGTGTATAACCTCTTTCGGCCTCCAAATTCTGTACTTAAAACAACTGCTGTCGGGTGTGTCATTAAAGCGTTGTACGGACATCATTTCGGAAGCGTGCGAGTTGCTATTTACCTGCCGTTTGCTTGTTATCGCGTCTGCACAATATATCAACGTGCAGAGAACACTTGGTGTTATTGCGGTGCGCGGTTCTACTAGACTACCTCATGGGCCTACAAGGAGAAGACCATCCTACAACTCTGAGTGCCCTGTTCCTAGCTAATACATTTTTTTTTCTGCTTGAAGGTCTTTTGAAACTGACACACCTAAGCATCTTTCCTCTTCAATAACATCCAATTCCCTTCCTCCCATTGCATATCTGAAAGTCTCATCTCCAGACCCCAGATGCATAACCTTCCACTTATCATAGTTGAAAGACATCTGCCATTGATCAGCCCACTTTATAGGTCATCCAAGTCTAGTTGAATATTACTAGTTTGATCACTACTGTTAGCCACTCCTACCAGCTTCATGTCAACAGCAAATTTGACCACTCTATTCCTCAGCTCTACCTCAATGTTATTCACAAGGATGATAAAGAGAAGTGGCCCTAGAAGAGAGCCCTGTGATACTCCACTCAAAACATCCTTCCAATCAGATTTACATCCATTTAACACTACCCTTTGTTTTCTTCCCCTCAACCATGCTTCAATCCAACCTAAAACTTTTCCAACAATCCCATGTTGCTGTAGTTGATGAATTAGCCTTCCATGTGGAACTTTATCAAAAGCTTTGCTAAAGTCAAAGTACACAACATCCATCCCGCTTTGATCGTCTACTTCTTTAGAAGTATACTGCATGAACTCCAATAGGTTAACTAAACAGGACCTTCGGGATCGAAATCCATGTTGAGTATCCTTTAAAAGTTTGTGCCTATCAAGATGAATCTGAACATTCTGTTTAACCAGATTTTCTAGTACCTTGCGAACTATTGAGGTCAAATTGACTGGCCTGTAGTTTCCCACACACTTCATACTTCCCTTTTTGAAAATTGGTACGACGTTTGCATTTCTCCAATCTTCAGGTACTTCAGAATATTCCATAGACCGCCTGAAAATGATACTTAGGGGAACTGCTAATGCTTTAGCACAATCTACTAAGATCCTAACATATATATTGTCTGGCCCAGAAGCTGTATTATGTTTTATATTCTGCAACTGCTTTTCTACATACAGCTTCTGTAGTTATTGTAAGATCCTCTAGCTTATCACCTGTCATGGCATAACCATCAGTTGTTTCTATTGTACCAGAATTATCTTTAGTAAAGATTGATGAGAATTGATTGCTTGGGGATTCCACAATATCACAATCATCAACCACTATTTCCCCATCTACCTCCAGTGGTCCTACACTACACTTTTTGGTCTTAAGTTTGTAGAAGCTAAAGAATCTCTTAGCATTACCTGTTGAACATTCTGGAGCTAATTTGAGTTCAGCCAGCCGTTTAGTTGCCCTAACACACCTCTTAACTTTATTTCCAGCTATTTTATATGATTCGAGGTTTACTTCAGAGTTAGCATCCTTTAGTTTCTCGAATGCCTGTTTCTTTGACTCCAGTAAATACTTTACTTCCCTGGTCAGCCATGAAGGGTGGTTAACCCTGGTTAATCTAATTTGCGTATTTGGAATGAACCTATTTTGACCTTGAAATAGTTTATCTTTTATCATCCTCCACATGCCATAAGCATCTAAGACCTTTAATAAGTCTTCAAATGAATTTAATTCAAGAAGATCCTGAACTCATTGTAATTCCCATTAGCAAAATTTGGAATCAATGTTTTATTGGTTCCTACACTTCCAACATACAATGAGAAGCGTATAATGTTGTGATCACTATTACCAAAAGTCTCTCCTATGTTCACATTTTGTACAAAATTTTCCTCCTTAGTTAGCACAAGATCTAATATTTAATTTTCCCTTGTAGGTTCACGTGTTATTTGAAAGAAGACATTTTCCACAAAACAAGCCATGAAACTTCTTCATGATCTGTTTAGACCTATAGTTTTGTTTCCCAATCTTGCTATGATGAAATCCACCAACAAAACAGTTCTCTCCTGCACTCTCCTACTTTTATCTTCCTGCATCAACCTGTCAGTTCTTTCATTCTGGTCTGGAGGTTTATAGAATGCCCCAATCCTAAATTTTGTTCCATTCTTCAGAATGATATCTAACCACAAAGATTCTACTCCTTCACTATGTATACTATCCTCTCTGGAATGACATTTCATTACTTGCCTGACATACAAGAGTATACCTCCTCCTATACTTGCCTTCCTTTGATAAGCATGCATGTTGTAGCCTGTCAATTCAAATTCTTGCAAGTTGTCTCCAAAAATGCTTTCATTAACGCATGCCTCTGTTATACATACCAAATCTAGCTTTTCAGACGACATAATATGCATGCATTTCCACAATTTTGTCCGGACACTTCTGCCATTGACATAAAAAACATAAACTATTCCTTCCCTTGCTTGCAATACTTCTCTCTTTATCAGCTACATCCCCCATGACCTGCCTAGTTTCCCTGTTTCCTACTGAGAGCCTCCTCATACCTATTGCTGAGCAATTCCACTCCTGTCTTGCTCAGATGTAACCCATATAATGCAAACATTTCAGTCCTCCCAAAATAATCCCCCCACAAATCCAAGAACCTCACCCCAAGCTCCTTGCAAATCTTGGCCACCCTGGTATTCAGCCCAATGGCCCTCGAATACCATTCTACACTTGCATTTACCATAGGGAGGATGGATGTTACCACTCCTCTCTTCCTACTTCCTGCTAACCTACCTATCAAAGCCCTATACTCTTTTATTGTTTCCTCTGTTTTAGCTCTTCCTACATTATTCACACCAACCTGCAAAATTACTGTTCTACTCTCTCGACTACCCTTCATTACTCCTAACCTATCCCCAACATCCTTTACCTGGGCACCTGGGAAGCAAACACGAGTCCGTCTGCTGGGGTTCCTACTACAAAATGTGCGATTCATATACCTAACTCTCGAGTCCTCTATAACCAAGGGCGTCGCCACCGGGGGGTGGGGCAGAGGGGGCAGTCGCCCCCCCTGTCGTGAGACGGGGGGCGCTGCCCCCCTGAAATTTGAGGAGGCCCCTATCCGGAAATGCACAGGAAAAAAAGTGAGCAAGGAGGCCGACGAGACATGAGAGGAGGCCTCCAAGACTTGAGAGGAGGCCCCTAATTCGAAGAAGGAGTCACCTAGGAGAAGATAGCAGGCCCCAGAAATCAAGAGAGTGCCAACAATTGGCACGGAGGCCCCCATGAATGCAAAGGAGGCCCCCAGGATTGCAAAGAAGGCCCCCGTGATTACAAAGGAGGCCCCCAGGATTGTAAAGGAGACCACAGGATTGCAAAGGAGGCCTCCAGGATTGCAAAGGATGCCCCCAGGATTGCAAAGGAGGCCCCCGTGATTACGAAGGAGGCCCCCATGATTGCAAAGGAGGCCCCCAGGATTGCAAAGGAGGCCCCCAGGATTGCGAAGGAGGCCCCAGGATTGCAAATGAGGCCCCCAGGATTGCAAAGGAGGCCCCCAGGATTGCAAAGGTCTCCAGGATTGCAAAGGAGGCCCTTGGGATTGCAAAGGAGGCCCACAGGATTGCAAATGAGGCCCCATGATTGCAAAGTAGACCCCCAGGATTGCGAAGGATGCCTCCAGGCTAGCGAAGGAGGCCCACATGATTGCAAAGGAGGCCCCATGATTGCAAAGGAGGCCCCCAGGATTGCAATTGAGGCCCCCAGGATTGCAAAAGAAGCCCCCAGGATTGCAAAGGAGGCTCCCGTGATTACAAAGGAGGCCCCATGATTGCAAAGGAGGCCCCCAGGATTGCAAAGGAGGCCCACAGGATTACAAAGGAGTCCCCCAGGATTGCAAAGGAGGCCCACAGGATTGTCAAGGAGGCCTCCAGGATTGCAAAGGAGGCCCACAGGATTGCACAGGAGGCCCACAGGATTATCAAGGAGGCCCCCAGGATTGCAAAGGAGGCCTACAGGATTGTCAAGGAGGCTATCACATCAAATATATCACATCAAGACCTTTACAAAAAATAGAACTCGATGTCCAAAAGTTCATACCGAGACTCGATCGAATGGACCCCAGCACCGAAAAATTAAGAACAGGTCCAGAAAAAATTACCCGGAGGGCTTTTATACTCCGAAAGGTGCCATCGGCTGGAAAAAAAACTCCTCCGATGGCCACAGTGGCATATCAAAGGGGCAAATTCCCCCTCCCTCCTTAGAGGGATATGCTCCCAAGAATCGAGCCGAGGCCCCCAAAAGTCGCGCTGGGGCCACAAAAATTCGCGTCGGTCCACCAGAATTCGCGTAGGGGCTCCAAGTGAATACGGCGGGGCCCAGAAAACTCGCTCCGCGGCCCGAAAATCTGCAACAGGAGCCGCCAAGATCGCGTTGGGGCCACAGCTAAGTACAACGCGCCCCGCAAACTCGAACCGGTCCCACCAAATATCGCGCTCGGACCCATAATTCCCATCGGTAGTACCACAAATTTGGTCTGGGCATAAAAAATTCACGTCGGGCTGCCAACAATTGGCGTCTAGGGCTCCACATAAGCACCGTGTGACCCCCAAAGTCGCATCGGTATCCGAAAAAGAAAGCCGGAGTCCCCCAAAATAAGGAGGGGTTCCAAAAAAAAGTCCGGGTCAGGAAAATGGTTCTGGAGCACCGAACATATCATCCGATGTATTGACAAATCGCGTACGGCATCGAAAAACACACCTGAGCTCGAAGAAAATCGAGGTGAGATGGAAAAACATGGCGCCAGGTATTCGAAAAATCAGGCCGAGATTCGGAATTTAAAGAAAATTCAGAAGAGGTCCACAAAAATCGCGTTGAGCCCAGATAACTGGCGTTGGGTCCCCGGAACCACGCGCCTGGGCGTGATAAGTTGCGCTAAGACTCAGAGACCCAAAATTGTACTGGGCCCCACAAATGTGCGTCAGAAGCACCCAAATAAACACAGCGGAACCCTAAGAGCACAACGGGGACCGAAAATGTAACTGGCCCTCCAAAGCGCAGTCTCGCAAAAAGCGGCAGGGCCCTAAAACATGCGTTGCTGCCCTAAATAAATATACCGGTAACTCTAAAAAAAACACACACAAAAACACCGGAAGCTCTCAAGGCACACAGGGGCCATGCGACCGCACAAGGGCCTGAAGAGAGGCTGGGGTCGCAATAAGCAACATGGTCCCAGAACGAACAAAAATACCGGGCACTAAATAAATACATTGAGATCATTGAAAGCGCCCCGACAACTAAGAAAAATCATCCGTGCACAAAGAAGCAACAAACCCTAAAACGAGCAGGGGTTTCGAAAATGCGTTGGGCCTCGAACAAAAATGGATTGGAGCCCTAAGACACATCCGTGGACGAAGAAATACGAAACGGGTCCAAAGAAGTACACTCAGGCAGGGCCTCGGTTCGGTAGCCAACCTGGAAGCATGTTTAATCAAAGATATGAGGTGCATCAAAGCTCAGCACGTATCCGCATTTCTTCATCATAAAATATGGGAAGTAGGGAACTAATGATCGAATTTAATTAATCGAATTTTCGCAGCGAACGCCCATACAAAACATTTCATCACGTCAGATAAGGCGCAAGTCTATCATGTGGCAGCAATTAGCAAAGCGTAGGAGGCCTAGCAGAAACCGTAGCTTCGCACGAAGTGTGCCGAATGCGCCGAATGCGCAAGATGGGTGTGCACATGCACTAACGTTGGCGTCGTGGCGACCGGGCACTATGAACTGGAATGTCTGAAATTGGGAAATTTAACATTTTAAAGTGATCTGTATAGGTGTAATTTCAGCGGTGCAAGGTGACTTATCAAGGGATACCAAAAGAATACATTCGAACAGGGTGGGGGAGCTAGGGTTGAAATCCGACGAATCAGAAAAGATAGTGGTAGATTAGGCCCCTCGACAGGATAATTTAGTTGGTCACTAATTATTTTATATAAAAAGGTCCCCTTTGACAAAATAGTGGTCGAAATCGGAAGACTTTTTATTGAGTAGGTGGACCTCTCCAAATACGTTTGCCCCCCCTCCCTTGACGCAAAGATAGGTACGCCACTGGTCCGCCAATAATTTTCAGAAACATACTCACATGGAGCAAAGCCAACACTGAGGGGGCAAATTTCCTCTCACAAGCATACAAAACAACACCGATGCAACCCAGATATTACATGGGAGAAATGAAGTTTTTAAATGTATTTTCTTCTTACAAACTTATCGTCTGTGATTACAGCCTGTATGATTAGAGCTTCCCAGCTTCAATACCTTCTCAACGAAATAATTTACAAAACGGTACAGCACAGTGAAAACCATGGGCGTGACGGCGTGGAATTTGAAGGTTTTGCACTATTTGTGCATTGTCATTGTTACATTGTTGCATTGTTACATTGTTGCATTGCCATTGATGCATTGTTGTTCAATGCTTGTTCTTGCCGTGAATTTATTCGCGGAGGATTTATGACTTTAGCTTCTGTGCAAAGTGCCTTGCAGCCAGCACCAAACGTTATAAAAAATAAATACATTCTTAAGATGACGATCAGAAAACCAATTCAATCCACTTCTCGTTGTCACCTTCGCGAAATTGTCGTCCTAGGACTGAGAAATGGTCGTTTAAGCTTGTTTATGAGATCAAGCTGGTGGGAATGACTAACAGTAGTGATGAACCTTGCGATATTCAGTTAAACTTGGTGGACATAGAAATGGGTTGATCAATGGGAGATATCTTTAAGATATGCTCAGCACCAGCCCCACCAGCCCGCTGTAATCTAGAGGCCAGCGGGAAGATTCTTCTCGTCGATAAAGCATAAAGATATTGGTTTGTTTTGGCACTGACGTATTTATGCACATTTGCTTATTTATACCCTGGTATGGCTCAGTTCTCAGCGAAAAAAAAATGATTCTTGCTATTGCGCTTTGCGTAAATGATGCACTATGCCAAGAACAAACAAGACATCAATATGAAGTCATGTTCCCCATTCTGGAACCATACTAAGAGCCTAAAAAAGCAATAGGAGGCCCTATCACAGTGGAGGCCCCCTTTCGGGAGCAGGAGGCCCCCTATCAATATTGCCCCCCCTGGAAGAATTTCGTGGCGACGCCACTGTCTATAACTAAAACTTACTCCTCTCTCTCTCTCTCTCTCTCTGTCTTCAGCTACCTGATCACTCCCACCTCCATCCCAAGCAGTATTACTCTCCCTCTCTTGCAGTACCTCAAACCTATTATTAATTTCAACGCCTGTGTCAATTTTTTTTTAAAGCTAGTCTGGTACTCTGGCGCCTAGCTACTTTCCACTCTCTACTATCCTGGACGAAGCTATCTTTATCCCTATCACTCCTAGATTCCTGCGCCTGGCTTGCCTGGCTGGCATTTCCTATGATGGGGCCTGCCACCAAACACTTCAGGCACTCCACCTCCCTTGATAACATTTCTACTTTCCTACTCAAGTCCCCAATGACTCCCATAAACTCACACTTCCCCCAGTTACCTGGCATTTTTTTTTCTTTTTATATATATGTTTTGCTCTTTTTTACTACTCTTATTACTAACTAGGTCTAATTAAGGTAAACCTTTACTAACCAAGTTATAAAGCTAGCTAGCAACTAATGTAACTGAGCAGTGAACGAGCTATCTAGTTTATTGTACTTTAACGCTTGATCTAGGAACACTCGCACTGAATAAACGACAAAATATCTCTCTGCTTACACAAACTAAACTAAGCAAAGATAATCTTAGTTATCCCGACTCCCACCAGCTTCAAACTCCAACTAAACCAAACTAAATACTAACATAATCCAAAAAAGTATAGATACCTCTACAATTACACCAGAATATGAAGATCTGTTAAAGAACGAGTCACAGTCAGGAGGTCTGGGGTCTCCCTTCCCCTCCCCCTTGATGAAAAATACACCCAATTATACGAAAAAAAAGGAAATTCCACTAACCCAAACTATAATTTATGGATCTCAGCGTATTCTGAAATCCGACCACAAAAACTCCATTTTTTTGGGTTGGACCCCTTCATAAAATTATAGCTGCATTAATGTGTGGGTGTAGATTTCATCATTTCTGCAATCAAGTCATTTGGATTAGGTTGCATTAGTTAATGGCAGATTACTGCGGCAGTTAAAGAACGATAACCATAATATTCATTTTTACTGTCCTATTGCCAGCCAAAAACAAATGACGTCATTGAAAATGGCTAAATTTGTATTTAAGTGTTGTATGACTTCTTGGAATTTATATTTCCAATAGTGTTCATGAATGTAACTAAGATGATGGGAACTCATTTTCTGTGCAAATGCTTACTTTTCCATTTGTGAGCAAATAACACCAAAACGTGGCTTTGAGCTATGTAGAATAGCCTAACATAGTGTAGGAAAGTTCCTATATCGGCTTGAGTGATAGTCTAATGAACTTCGCGTCTCGATAACCCCGGTTGTGAAAGCACCAATGTCCTTACAGCTGCCTGTATTTGCACTGCAGCACTCGTACGATCACACGAGACAGACAGACGGAGTACAGAACTTTCTTCTATGAAGGAAAGCCGTGATATTGCCTTTATATGAATTTAGAGGCCGAATTTAGATGGAAAGTTAGCGCGCGCCGGACCGTCCAGCACAGAGGTCCTGTCGCCTTGAGGGTCCAACCGCAACTCACGGCCGGTCGCGCCGGGGGGAGGCCAAGTTGTTCCGGGTCTGTGACGTAGCCAAGGCGATACTCGGCAGCACTTTGCGTGCGTCTCAAGCCAAAATAGCCAATATTTTCCACGGCTTTACGCAGACAATTTTTATTGTGTATAGGCAAATTTGATACCATGCGAATTCCTGAAGAATTCTACATACGAATCCGGATCGTTTTTACTTTTGTCACCCCGAAAAAGTATGTTTCTTTGCCGGTAAACGAGGACATTACACAAAACCGGCCGGCCGACTCCCGGAGGGCGGGGCCTAAGTCGTTGCCATGACGACCGGCTGGCCCTCAAGGCCAGTCGTGCGTCGAGCTTTGGCAGAAAAGGAAGCTGCTGTTAAATGAAATTGAACGTTCTTTCTCATTCTTTGCACTCTTTTTCATGTCATCCTTTGCTTTCTCGTGTCAGCTGAATACAGGAGAAAGTAAAGCATGCTATAGCACCATATGCTCTTTTCTAATGAAAATTATAGCAAAATAAGAAAAATGAAGGACGTGAAGTTTTTGCCACGGTTGCGACACTATATCACCAATTGCCAGGAATCTGCTAGATTTGGAATATTCTACTATAGGATTCTATAATCCGCCAGATGTCCACCACATTCTAGTAGAATATCGCATATTATAGCTGTGACGTCACCAAGGCACAGTATATACTAGATCTTAGAATATACTAAACTTGGGTGTACCCGTTCTTTAATATACTCTGGGTCGCGCGGCCGCTGGCGACGCCCGAGACCCTCGATCGCTTATTGGCTGAAAATTCAGAAACGCCCATTTACGTCACATCCCTGTTCTGGAATGATCGAATGCCTTCTAGACGGGGAAGTTGGCCTGTATTTAGTGACGGCAGCAATGTTATATTTACGGTACACTTTTACTATCGGTAGGCTTACGGGATTATTTAAATTACAGTTACGGGACAGCCAAACGTATAATCTTAAATGAACTCTGTTACAATAGCATAACATTCCCCAGTAATTCCCACCTTTAACATAAAGCCCTATAGAGCATGTCTCCACCCAATGCACTTTGACCCGCCCATTTCTTCCATGCATTATGCCCCCAAAGAGTTTTCAGAAATCAACGCCCCTGCTAAGCAGATACTGATTTTTTTTTAAACGTTGCGACATCATAAGGCTAAATCACAGCTTAGCGCGCATCTCATCGTTTATTATAGTAATAGTACAGAAGCACCAACATAGTGCACATGTTGTGTATTTAATAACACTATCAATTACAATCCGTTGCTTATTGGGAATAAACAAACTTGATGCTACCAAAAACCGCTGAAAGTAGTCATTTAGTGCAAGGCAAACGCAATCGTGTACCTGATTCAGTGTTCAGTATAAAAGAACAGCTAGCGAGAGTTAAGCTGTGCGGGCGGAGCGGGGCACCTCCGGCAGGTAGGCATATCGGTCCATGGACACTCGATTGTGTCTGTGTGTGTGTGTAAGGAGGGGGGGGGGGGCGGTATATAGAGTTCACCCAGGAAAAGCTGAGCCCGACTCAGGTAATTACTGGTAGCTGATAGCAGTGGCGCCCATCCGAAGAAATGGCGCCTCTTCAGTCGAGTGCCCTCATAGCAATTCCTGCATCCCCTTGTCATCAGAGAGCGTCATGGGTGGTGAAGCTGCCAATTCAGGGGTACAATCCTGGGTAGTGAATGTGTCGAATCAGGGAAGCTAATCGGAAATTGCGTTGGGCAGTGGATGGCGCAGGGGCAGGGGTGGGAGACTGGGGGAAGGTGCCTTCCTATGGAAAGGTGGCGCCCCTCTGACCGGTAAGATGGCCCTCCAGGTAGGCTTGAGTGCACCTTCCCCTCTCCCACTCTTCAGCCAAAGGTGCCCCCTGAGAGGAAAATTTTCCCCACCCCACATGGAAATTCCTGGATCCGCCGCTGTGTGGGAGGAGGGCGGGATGGGAAGTGGTGTCTGCATTCTTTACGTCGAAAATTGTCGTGTTTACTTGCAATTTGAAGGGGAGGGGTATCCGACGATCCTGGTTCGGAATGCAGACTTTAAGAACAAAAGAACCTATTTTTTTGCGAGGAAAAACAGGCACTCTTCAAAATATATTCAACGAAATATGGGGACTTTAAAATTTGTGGGTGTAGTCTGGATTACCTTCGCAAAATTCGCTCCCCATTCGAAGAAGTCTGGGTGTCACCTTATCAAGTTGGTTGGTGGTGGGGCAAATGACCTTTTTGATGGCCAAAGCTGCCCCGAAAACCATTTCTATTTGGTGCACGTCCATAGGGCCCAACGGTTAAGCTTCAGCCCGATTGGGAAAGCCAATTCGATCATTGAGGGGGAAAAATAAATGATTGAGGAGGTTAACGACCCACCCTAGCATATATAAAATACATCCGGCTGTTTTTGACGTTTGATATTTTGATGGGCATACCAATTTTGACTTGCGACCTTGAACGGAAAAGGCAGTCAGCTAAGCTTCCTTTGGCTGAATTCTCCTCGAAGCGGTATTACCCCAAGGGCGCTGCTTCCTATATTTTTTCCGACCTCAGGTCATGACCTGGTTTTACCTCCAATGACACCAGGTGACCATCACTGGTGTAGGTTTCTGGAAATTATTGGGAGGGCACCACGCATGAAGGAAATGGGCGGGCCCAAATATATTGGGGTTCATGCCACATAAGGTTCCATGTTAAAAGTTGAAATTATTGGGAGGGCAAAGCCAACATTTAAGGGTGAGCAAGTGGCCCCCGAAAGCATGCGAAGTTACACCCCTGGTACCCATCAGTGGACCCACCCACTATAAGACACCATGCTAGGGGACTTCTAATATGCGGCTTCGAATGGCGGCAGCCACATCCTTCCATTTCGTTATTAAGATTTTGAATTAGAATAGGCATATTAATTGCCAAAGAATAAGTGCCAACAAGCCTTAAAGTACATCAATGGAGAAAACCATCACATCACATTGGACATAGCTCCACTCCATCACGTCGCGAAAACTATTTCTCCCTTCCTTCTCTCGTATTAACCCTTTCTATTAAGTCTTTCCGGTCAGATCCTCACACCCGTCTCGGGGGGGGTCCTTATATACCCACGTCTAATTTCTACACTAAGTGTTGCACGAACACGACAGTGGTGTCAGCGGAAAGCGCTCGAGTAGGGTCCGTAACCACCCCCAAATTGTATCCCCAAAATTTGACGTCATTAGGGTGTCTATGTGATCACGCCTGACCATGTTTTTGGCTCTGATGAGTTCATTTTTGGGAGATATTAAAATAACTTAGAATCAGAAAATGAAGGCCAAATCGCCCATGGCCCAATTTTTTCCCACCGAAATATAAACATTTTAACATTTTGACATTTTCAAAATTTTGAGATTTCAATTTTCTTGAAATGTTATTTTTTTAATGGATAGTGTGGACCGCGAAACGTTTTTTGAAGTCAACTTGCAATCATACAATGCTTACTTTAGCCAGAGTCTTCGATTTTAGCCCGAATGGAAAAATATGCAAGCCTAATGTCATCAAGAAAGAAAGAAAAAATTCCTCTCGTGCGTTTTGTTGCATCCCTAAAGATAAGCAAACGCTGAAAGCCTCATTCAATTATCTTTATCGAGTAAAGCATGACGACTTGTTGAACTTTTTGGAGGTGACCTCACTTGACCTTGGATAACTCATTGCCCGTAGATGACCTTACCTCAACTTTTCCACGCAACATGCCAAATTAATGTGGGGAAAATGGTGCCAAATTCCGGCGTGCTGTCGCGTGCCTTTTTTCACTATCCGCGGAAAGCCTTATGGGTGCATAATGACCCTTCTCCGCGACGGGGCGGGTTAAGGATTTTTGAATCCCAAAAAAGGAACGGCCGGCCAAAATTTCAAGTTTTGACATGGTTTTAATACATAAATGCTCTGAATCCATGAAAACCACGTCTAATTATGCGATATTCGGCTTCAACCAAAAGCACCACATGTACTTTACAAGATAACACCGTTAACTACCTATGTTGTCACAGGTCAGTTCATACCAAAGTTTAATCCGGTAGGATCTGGGTACCTCAGGCAAGATGGCAGTTGCTCCAGACGTTTCCTCGACGTCTCGCAAATCATTCCATTCTATCTCTGGAATTAAATATTGTAAAATCCCAATATGGAAATGGACGACAAAAACTAATTACGAACGCCTTGTTAATGTCACCAATGCTCCAAATCTGTCAACTTGATAACACCATGAATTTGTCTGGCATATTTGCCTTTAAGCTGACCCGCAACATGAGCTGTACAAAATGAGACCATTAATGGCTTGTTCAGGGTGGTCAGATCAGGACATTCTTTGATCCCGGCCTGACACATCAGACAAAGCAAAAGCATTGCCTCAGGCGCTTCAGGACATTAATGGCTTGTTCAGGGTGGTCAGATCAGGACATTCTTTGATCCCGGCCTGACACATCAGACAAAGTAAAAGCATTGCTTCAGGCGCTTCAGGACATGCAATTTCGCGTTGTGCAAACCATGTCCTTCTATCCCTATTACTCAAGGCTTTGATTCCCAATATGACAAAAGCACCAAAAGAAACGTGTCCCAGCAGGCCTTTTATGCATTGATGTTCTAAAGCTGTCAAAATCACCTATGATGAGGCCATATTCGACTTGAAGCGGACTAACGTGTTCTGCACAAGATAACACCACGCATGAACTATGTCGTCACAGGTCAAGTCGTGACCTATTTGATCCCGTGTGACCTGGATCCCTGGGGTAAGGTAAAACCTTGCCCAGACGTTTTATGAAATGCTATTTTGTGTCTCGCAAATCATTTCCTTTTACATGCCTTTCATTGAGTGTTTGTAATCCCAATACGGCAACGACCCGTCAAAATAACGAAGTACCAACGACTTAGTAGTTACACAAATGCTCTAAATCCGCGAAAATTACATGGGTCACATACGTCAAATTAAGTCTTGACATAATCTCCGAGAGCATCGGTGCCTTTCGTTTAGTACATGGCATAGGTTAGTTTCCAACCAAAAATTGCATATTTTTATGTTTGCACCTACGTTTTTGGTGGACCATTATCATGCTGGGATGCAAAATCTTTAGTGATAGAGATATAAGGGAATTGTTCGCGGGACTTGATAACGCATTTCATAAAGCGTCTGAAGCAACGGCTTCACCTCGCCCGAGGCATCCAGATTTCACTGAGTAACGGTATGTAATGACACCTGGCTTGTGACAATATGGGTCATTAATGGTGTCATCTTGTAGCTTGTGGTTTGGGTCAGCTTGAAGTAAAACATGGTATGTTGTTGTTAAACATGGTAGGTACCATGTTGTTAAACATGGTATATCAGTGCGCTTGGTTCGCATCAATATACCGGTCAAGTGGAATGATGAGCTTCCACCAATAGAAATGGCCATTACAATTACTGTCTGTCTGTGATTGGTTGGCAATTTTGCCCATCACTATCAAAGTACCAATTGCTTCATCTCGGTCCCCGGTCGGCGACCAGGACGGAGATTCTGACAGGAAAGCTACCGAAAAGATGGCAGCATAGGCATATTCGGTAATAACTGTACATAATCTGGAATAAAATACATGTTTTGAATAACTTAATGGGACAATGTTTTCAAATTTTTAGTTCTCTGAGATATTTCAATCTGCAAAATTGCATCTATATCAACTTAGACGCATATTTCGAAGCACTCAGTACCCCTTTCTATATGATCCCAGCATTGTCTCATCTCGGTTCGGTACCGAACCGAGCCGATATTTGAATCGAAAATAGCGTAATTGTCGGTGCTGCCTGGACAGGTGGTATGACCCTCACGAGAGGGACAAATGTTTCCCAGCAAGTATTCCTGCCATTGTCACAGCCGGTATGACGTCATTTCATGAGTGTCCCTGCTTTTGGACCTCACTAGTTGCTGGGTGGCAAGGCCGCGTCATCGTCTAATAAGGACACGAGGCCTACATAGCGGGAAGGCCCGGCAGTAATGAACAACGCCGCCGATTGCTCAACTGCGTGCAATTTGCGTCACCGACGCCTTGACAGGACGTCACTACTTACGTCACCGACGCCTTGACAGGACGTCACTACTTACGTCACCGACGCCTTGACAGGACGTCACTACTTACGTCGACGCGTCGGACAAATTCGCCAACTCCACCTGTCTTCGTCTCTCGTGCGGTAGAGCGTGCCATCGGCACTGGCACGCGGCCCTTCCGCGGCCCTTCCGCTCGCGCTGGCTTGCGTGAGCTCTGTGGTAGACGAGTGGCTCGCGCCGGCCCACCTGTCGATGGGGTGACACCTGTGTTGAACAGGTGGGCCAGGGGCCGAGCGGACCGCCCTCGAGACCGGTCGTCGCCGTCGCGCCGCTGAGGACTGCCAGTGCGAGCAGTACCGCTGAGGACGGCCGGTACGAGCAGTGCCGGTGAGGACGGCCGGTGCGAGCAGTACCGCTGAGGACTGCCAGTGCGAGCAGTACCGCTGAGGACGGCCGGTGCGAGCAGTACCGCTGAGGACGGCCGGTGCGAGCAGTGCCGGTGAGGACGGCCGGTGCGAGCAGTACCGCTGAGGACGGCCGGTGCGAGCAGTACCGCTGAGGACGGCCGGTGCGAGCAGTACCGCTGAGGACGGCCGGTGCGAGCAGTACCGCTGAGGACGGCCGGTGCGAGCAGTACCACTGAGGACGGCCGGTGCGAGCAGTACCGCTGAGGACGGCCGGTGCGAGCAGTGCCGGTGAGGACGGCCGGTGCGAGCAGTTTCGCTGAGGACGGCCGGTGCGAGCAGTACCGCTGAGGACGGCCGGTGCGAGCAGTACCGCTGAGGACGGCCGGTGCGGGCAGTACCGCTGAGGACGGCCGGTGCGGGCAGTACCGCTGAGGACGGCCGGTGCGAGCAGTACCGCTGAGGACGGCCGGTGCGGGCAGTACCGCTGAGGACGGCCGGTGCGGGCAGTACCGCTGAGGACGGCCGGTGCGAACAGTACCACTGAGGACGGCCGGTGCGAGCAGTGCCGGTGAGGACGGCCGGTGCGGGCAGTACCGCTGAGGACGGCCGGTGCGGGCAGTACCGCTGAGGACGGCCGGTGCGAGCAGTGCCGGTGAGGACGGCCGGTGCGGGCAGTACCGCTGAGGACGGCCGGTGCGGGCAGTACCGCTGAGGACGGCCGGTGCGAGCAGTACCGCTGAGGACGGCCGGTGCGAGCAGTGCCGCAGCACCGGCGGACAGTACCGCCGGGCAGAGCGCGCCTACGCCGTGAGTGTATGTGAGCAGCCATGAGTGGATACTGGCGGCGCGAGCTGGGCAAATGGGACGGGTGAGTGAGATGCGTTCAGAAAAGTGAATGCGTATGTGTATTATTAGTAGTGTTGGCATCCGTGGGAGACAGCCCTCTCACCCCCATGCATGCGCTCCAGCAGATAGCCAACCAGCCTGCCGATTGGCCCGTGTGATGGGTGGACCCGCCTGTGTGGTGGGTGGACCCGCCCGTGTGATGGGTGGACCCGCCCGTGTGATGGGTGGGCCCGCCCGTGTGATGGATGGACCCGCCCGTGTGGTGGGTGGACCCTCCTGTGTGATGGGTGGACCCGCCCGTGTGGTGGGTGGACCCACCTGTGTGATGGATGGACCCGCCCGTGTGCTGGGTGGACCCGCTTGTGTGGTGGGTGGACCCTCCTGTGTGATGGGTGGACCGGCGTGTGTGATGGGTGGACCCTCCTGTGTGATGGGTGGACCGGCGTGTGTGATGGGTGGATCAGCCTGTGTGATGGGTGGACCCGCCTGTGTGATGGGTGGACCCGCCTGTGTGGTAGGTGGACCCTCCTGTGTGATGGGTGGACCCGCCTGTGTGATGGGTGGACCGGCGTGTGTGATGGGTGGACCCTCCTGTGTGGTGGGTGGACCCTCCTGTGTGATGGGTGGACCCGCCTGTGTGATGGGTGGACCCTCCTGTGTGGTGGGTGGACCCTCCTGTGTGATGGGTGGACCCGCCTGTGTGATGGGTGGACCCGCCTGTGTGGTGGGTGGACCCTCCTGTGTGATGGGTGGACCCGCCTGTGTGATGGGTGGACCGGCGTGTGTGATGGGTGGACCCTCCTGTGTGGTGGGTAGACCCGCCCGTGTGGTGGGTGGACCCTCCTGTGTGATGGGTGGACCCGCCCGTGTGGTGGGTGGACCCTCCTGTGTGATGGGTGGACCCGCCCGTGTGATGGGTGGACCGGCCCGTGTGATGGGTGGACCCGCCCGTGTGGTGGGTGGACCGGCGTGTGTGATGGGTGGACCCGCCCGTGTGATGGGTGGACCCGCCCGTGTGATGGGTGGACCCGCCTGTGTGATGGGTGGACCGGCGTGTGTGATGGGTGGACCCGCCCGTGTGGTGGGTGGACCCGCCTGTGTGGTGGGTGGACCCGCCCGTGTGGTGGGTGGACCGGCGTGTGTGATGGGTGGACCCTCCTGTGTGGTGGGTGGACCCGCCCGTGTGGTGGGTGGACCCGCCCGTGTGATGGGTGGACCCGCCCGTGTGGTGGGTGGACCCGCCCGTGTGATGGGTGGACCCGCCCGTGTGGTGGGTGGACCCGCCTGTGTGATGGGTGGACCCGCCTGTGTGGTGGGTGGACCCGCCCGTGTGATGGATGGACCCGCCCGTGTGATGGGTGGACCGGCGTGTGTGATGGGTGGACCCACCTGTGTGGTGGGTGGACCCGCCCGTGTGATGGGTGGACCGGCGTGTGTGATGGGTGGACCCTCCTGTGTGGTGGGTGGACATGCCCGTGTGATGGATGGACCGGCGTGTGTGATGGGTGGACCCACCTGTGTGGTGGGTGGACCCGCCCGTGTGATGGGTGGACCGGCGTGTGTGATGGGTGGACCCGCCTGTGTGGTGGGTGGACCGGCGTGTGTGATGGGTGGACCGGCGTGTGTGATGGGTGGACCCTCCTGTGTGGTGGGTGGACCCGCCCGTGTGATGGGTGGACCGGCGTGTGTGATGGGTGGACCCACCTGTGTGGTGGGTGGACCCGCCCGTGTGATGGGTGGACCGGCGTGTGTGATGGGTGGACCCGCCTGTGTGATGGGTGGACCGGCGTGTGTGATGGGTGGACCGGCGTGTGTGATGGGTGGACCCTCCTGTGTGGTGGGTGGACCCGCCCGTGTGATGGGTGGACCCGCCCGTGTGATGGGTGGACCCGCCTGTGTGATGGGTGTACCCTCCTGTGTGGTGGGTGGACCCTCCCGTGTGATGGGTGGACCAGCCTGTGTGGTGGGTGGACCCTCCCGTGTGATGGGTGGACCGGCCTGTGTGCTGGGTGTACCCTCCTGTGTGGTGGGTGGACCCTCCCGTGTGATGGGTGGACCGGCCTGTGTGATGGGTGTACCCTCCTGCGTGGTGGGTGGACCCTCCCGTGTGATGGGTGTACCCTCCTGTGTGGTGGGTGGACCCTCCCGTGTGATGGGTGGACCAGCCTGTGTGGTGGTTGGACCCTCCTGTGTGATAGGTGGAACCGCCCGTGTGATGGGTGGACCGGCCTGTATGATGGGTGTACCCTCCTGTGTGGTGGGTGGACCCTCCCGTGTGATGGGTGTACCCTCCTGTGTGGTGGGTGGACCCTCCCGTGTGATGGGTGGACCAGCCTGTGTGGTGGGTGGACCCTTCCGTGTGATGGGTGGACCGGCCTGTGTGATGGGTGTACCCTCCTGTGTGGTGGGTGGACCCTCCCGTGTGATGGGTGGACCGGCCTGTGTGATGGGTGTACCCTCCTGTGTGGTGGGTGGACCCTCCCGTGTGATGGGTGGACCAGCCTGTGTGGTGGTTGGACCCTCCTGTGTGATAGGTGGAACCGCCCGTGTGATGGGTGGACCGGCCTGTGTGATGGGTGTACCCTCCTGTGTGGTGGGTGGACCCTCCCGTGTGATGGGTGGACCAGCCTGTGTGGTGGGTGGACCCTCCCGTGTGATGGGTGGAACGGCCTGTGTGATGGGTGTACCCTCCTGTGTGGTGGGTGGACCCTCCCGTGTGATGGGTGGACCGGCCTGTGTGATGGGTGTACCCTCCTGTGTGGTGGGTGGACCCTCCCGTGTGATGGGTGTACCCTCCTGTGTGGTGGGTGGACCCTCCCGTGTGATGGGTGGACCAGCCTGTGTGGTGGTTGGACCCTCCTGTGTGATAGGTGGAACCGCCCGTGTGATGGGTGGACCGGCCTGTGTGATGGGTGTACCCTCCTGTGTGGTGGGTGGAACCGCCCGTGTGATGGGTGGACCCGCCTGTGTGATGGGTGTACCCTCCTGTGTGGTGGGTGGAACCGCCCGTGTGATGGGTGTACCCTCCTGTGTGGTGGGTGGACCCTTCTGTGTGATGGGTGGACCCGCCCGTGTGGTGGGTGGACCCTCCCGTGTGATGTGTGGACCCGCCCGTGTGATGGGTGGACCCGCCCGTGTGATGGGTGGACCCTCCTGTGTGGTGGGTGGACCCTCCTGTGTGATGGGTGTACCCTCCTGTGTGGTGGGTGGAACCGCCCGTGTGATGGGTGTACCCTCCTGTGTGGTGGGTGGAACCGCCCGTGTAATGGGTGTACCCTCCTATGTGATGGGTGGACCCTCCTGTGTGATGTGTGGACCCGCCTGTGTGATGGGTGGACCGGCGTGTGTGATGGGTGGATCAGCCTGTGTGATGGGTGGACCCGCCTGTGTGATGGATGGACCTGCCTGTGTGATGGGTGGACCCGCCTGTGTGGTGGGTGGACCCTCCTGTGTGATGGGTGGACCCTCCTGTGTGGTGGGTGGAACCGCCCGTGTGATGGGTGTACCCTCCTGTGTGGTGGGTGGACCCTCCTGTGTGATGGGTGGACCCGCCTGTGTGATGGGTGGACCCGCCTGTGTGGTGGGTGGACCCTCCTGTGTGATGGGTGGACCCGCCTGTGTGATGGGTGGACCGGCGTGTGTGATGGGTGGACCCTCCTGTGTGGTGGGTGGACCCTCCTGTGTGATGGGTGGACCCGCCTGTGTGCTGGGTGGACCCGCCTGTGTGATGGATGGACCGGCGTGTGTGATGGGTGGACCCTCCAGGGTGATGGGTGGACCCGCCCATGTGATGGGTGGACCGGCGTGTGTCATAGATGGATCAGCCTGTGTGCTGGGTGAACCCTCCTGTGTGATGGGTGGACCCGCCTGTGTGATGGGTGGACCGGTCTGTGTGCTGGGTGAGCTGGTGGAATGGGTGGGCTGGCCGGTGGGATGGGTGGGCTCATGGGTGTAATCTTTGGGGGGGGGGGGGTGACCCCTAAACCTCAGCTACTAGAATACCTGTGTATGATCGCCGCAAGATTCTACTTCATCATTTATAAAGTGAAAATATCTATGGAAGAGAATCACCAAAAATACCAGAAGCCGATCTAGCCAATCAACGGGCTTCACAGGCTATCTGTCGTCACAAAATTTCCGAGTGGTAAACCAGCAAGCGTTATAATTTTCCGCTGCCAGGCCATTCTTGAATAACAAAAACCTTGACCATGTTTTGTTTTCGCTTTGGTGGAAAATTGTGCTTTGCGAGGCACACAAATTGCATTATCGCAAGGCTTCATACGTTTTAGGTTGCCTTCCCCTGCGCACATATCGATATATCTTGAACAAACGTGACTTCACCCGGAGTCACTTGGGCGTCTTGGTCAGCCTAAAGCACCTACGTCATGTTAACGTCGTATTCGTATTCAGCGACGAATTCGCCAGATACGTATTTATATTGTTATTGGAATTCAGCGACGGGATTATGATCGTTCGAATCAATAACCACAAATGGTTCTTCCTGTACTGAACACACTAGAAGCAATTAATAAGTCTCACACGACCACTTTAATGGCCAAGGTCCAACGCAAAGCGGTTTCTTCGGTTACCTCGCATTTGTTTTCGTTCTCACCAAAACCTGCCCAAATCTGGTATCAAGCGACAGCCTGTGGTGAACCCTCGTGCAACATTTCAAACCAGGACATATCAAGGTCAGACTTCAAGGTCAAAGGTTCGCTTGCTTTATTATATTCCGATATTGAAGCGATAGCTACCGAACGCGAGGTTCGGTCGATAATGCTTCAATTTGCATCAAATGGACGTCATTCGACGTGGCTTGTCATGCGGTATCTCAAAGTTGAGCAATTGAATTATTTTCCATGGTAAAAGACCAAGCTGATCCTTCGGTCGCCTCGCATTTTTTTTTCGTTTTCGCTCAAAGCTGCTGAAATCTGGTATCAAGCGAAAGCCCGGGAGAACAATCGAGTAACATTTCAAATCGAAACATGTCAAGGTCAAAGGCTTCATTGAGTTCTTCGATGTCATCGCGTTTCGTCGCTATGGCTTCAATTTGCGGGAAATGGATGTCATTCGACGTCGCTTCTTGTGCGGTATCGGAAAGTTGATAATTCGAAATAATCTCGACGATTAAAAATCAAGCTGATTTTGTTTCGGTCGCCTTACATATATTTTGTTTTCGCCAAAGCCTACCCAGATCCACTATCAAGCCCATGGTGAACCCTCGAGTAACATTTTGAAACCGGAATATGTCAAGGTCAAATTTCAAGGTCAAAGGATAGTCCGAATGTTTCGAAGTCATCGCAATTCTTCTCTATGCGTTCAATTTGCACCAAGTGGGTGCCATTCGACGTGGCTTGTTTTGCCGCATTATAAAGGCAAAAATCGAACTAATGTCAAAGGTCAAAGTTCAAGCTGATTTCTTCGGTCTCCTCGCATTTTTTTTCGTCGCCCTAACCTACCCACATCTGGCATCAAGCAATAGCCCGTGGTGAGCCTCGAGTAACATTTAAAACCGGGGCATGTCAATGTCAAACCACAAGATCAATTGTTACTAAATTACTCGAAGTCCTTGCGCCTGGTCGCTATGGTTTCAACTTTCACAAATTGGGTGTTATTCGACGTGCCGTGAGGTACTCAAGCAAGCTGTGCAGAAACAAATTAAGTTTCAAGGTTAACGGTCGAGGTCATTTCTTCGGTCGTCTCGCATTTCTTCGTTTTCTTCCAAAGCTACCCATATTTCGTATCAAGAGATAGCCTGTGGGAAACCCTGCAGTAACATTCCGAACCAGAACATGTCAGGTCAAGCCTCAAGGTAAAAGGTTAGTTTTTTTCTTCAAAATCCTCGGTTTTCGTCGCTACGGCTTCACTCTGTGTCATGTGGGTGTCATTCGGCATGGCTTGCCATACGGTATTAGAAAGTTGGGATACCGAAATAATATCGAAGGTGTCAAAGGTCTGGTATGTGCACAGTGATTGAATGTAATAGGAAAGGAGATGCAAAATAAATATTTTTTGTTTGCAGCCATTATGATAGCAGGCACTCTATCCTATATGACTAAGGAGCTCCCCCAAGAAATACGTTATAATCTGCTTGGACGGCGTTCTCATTGCTGGTTTTATTTTGCTCTGCCACATTGACATATAAAAGATTGAACCGTTTGTTCAAGTCGTCCGCTTTCGTCTTAATGGTTCAACGGAAGTTGTCAAATTTACAAGAGAAGCCACACGTGAATGCGAAAAATTTTACAACCAGCCGGAGTTCATAACCGCGAGAGAGCAATGCTGTAATCATGGGTGAATCCAGGAATTGTCATGGGGGAACTTGTCTGGAGGAGCGCCATTCCTTTGGAGAGGCGCCCCTGCGAAAGTACTTGGAGTGGCGCTTCTGGCTGAAAAAATCGAGGCGGGGGTGCACTTGGGCTTCCCGGAGGGGCGCATTTTCTTCCAAGGTGGCACCTTTTTCTCTCGGAGGGTCGCCTTTGTCTGAAAAATTCGAGGGATTACCTTCGAACATTCTCAGAGTAGCGTCGTTTCCCGGCCGGAGGGATATCACCTTCCGCGGGAGGGGGACTATGCTCCCAGTGCCACACCCTTTATACGCCCCTGGGTGTCATTGCATCGAATGTGTCCCCGTAAAACAGGAAAGAATGGTAAAAGTTGGTGTAAGTCAGTGGCTTACCTTGGGTTGGCGCTGGGGGTGAGCAAACGAAATTCGAGTGAGCCCACCTACCCCCATGGTTTAAAAAGTCCTCGCATTTCGACCACTATTCTTCTTTCTTCTTTCTTCTTTCTTTCGGGACCGGTTCTGAATATTCCGGTGCTCGGGCCGATTCGCCGGAGTCCTTTGGGGTGATTTTTAGTGTCGATCCGTCGGTGTCGAGCGTGATTTTCAGGTATCCCTGTTCGACGTTTTGGGAGTCACAGCACGATTTTCAGGAGCTTCGGCGTGATATTTTGGGCCCCTAGCGTGATTTTCAGGGGTCCAATCCGTCGTTTTTGGGCCATCGTGATTTTCAAGGCCATGGACACGACTTTTTTGGGTCACCAGCGTGACTTTCAGGGGACCAGGTGCGAACTTTTGAGTCCTACTGCTTTATTTTCAGGGGCCCTGGTCTGACTTTTGGGAGCCCAGTCCGATTTTCAGGGACCTGGCCCATCTTGTGGGCCCCAACATCATTTGCAGGGTTCACGACGAGACGTCTTTGGCCCCAGCGTGATTTCCGGTGGCTCCCGACCGACCTTTTGCAGCACCAGCGTGAGTTTTTTGGGCTCCGGCGCGACTTTTCTGAGTCCCGACGCGTAGTTTTTGTGGCCCAAGCGGTATTTTCAGGGGCCGGTCCCACTTTTTGGAGCACCCAATGTGATTCTTAGTTGCCTTGGTGCGATGTTGGGTCCCCAGCGTCATTTTCAGGGGCCCCTGCGCGACCTTTTTGGGACCCAAATGGGATTTTATGGGCCACGGTGCGATTTTTGGATCCTTAGCGTCATTTGATGAGCCCCTGCGGGAGTCTTTCTGGCCCCGATGTGATTTTTAGGGCCTCCAGTGCGATTATTTCGGGCCACAGCAGGATTTTTAGGGAGCCTGGCGCAATTTTTCTGAACCCCAGCGCGATTCTTGGGGCCCCAACCTCTTAGGGCGGCAACTGTCCCTCATGCCCCCCACCTTCGGTACGCCACTGGTGTAAGTCCATATTTCCTACAACAAAACCATCGTCCAATATTTTATTTTCTGCTACAAGCAGGGGTGAAAAAATGCCGAAGCTGTCACCGACGAACCTGTGAGCTGTCTCAAATTCTTTGCATATATGGTTAATAAAGCAAGTGCCTCACACGCTTGCTTTGCCGCGTTGAAAAAGCATGTTTGATCCTCATTGCAGTTGATACATATTTCAGCTAGAAATTGGAGAGTACCTATTTTTATTTTCGAATCGTTAGTTTTGTCACCATTAAATCCACGAAATATTTTTTGGGGCGGCCGGTGGAGGCGGCATATAGCATACAAAGTATAGCATACAAAGTTGTAAGTAAGTAAGTAGCATACAAAGTTATTGCAATATAGCATACAAAGTAACATTCAAAACAAAGAAAAAATATGTAACATAACCTAACCTAGCTTAACCTTCCATGCAATAAAAATTATCTGTTAAGAAATGGATAATTTCCAAACAATTCCTTTCTAAAAAAAATGAAAAGCAAAAACCTAACCAAATCTAACATAACCCAGCCTAAACTGTTTTTGAACAAAGAATACTTCAACATTTTTTTAACATTGCCCATTTTCCCCCCAAAAAAGCATAACTTACAGCAAAAGCCTAACCTAACCTAACTTAATGAAAACTAACCCCTTTGTATGTCTTATGAAGTGTGTGCAAAACTTGTCTTGTGGTTACCTTAAACTGCAATAATACTAGTTTGATTAGGTTAGTTTTGGTTTCATAAGCTGGAAGTGTTAAAAAAATCAACAAAATCCTCAAAATAAAATTGTAAATTGTTTTTATTTCAAGGCATATTATGTTAGGTTTCATTATGCTGTGTTAAGTTTTTATAAGTTGGGTAATTTGAAGAACACAAATTGTTTGAAATTTTCCAGTTTCCTTTTTGGATCTATTTTTTATTCAAGGGAGGTCAGGTTATGTTTAATTTTTATTTATATTTTTTTAAGGATTCACTTTTTTACTGTTGGCTGACTCAAAGCTTCTTTTTAGAGTTACTTTCCTTCCAAACTGAAAAATAAGCATTTGCACAGAAAATTGGTGGTCCCATCATCTTGGTCACCTTCACAATATTGCACTGAAAAAAATAAGGTCCAAGAATTAAGAAAGAAACCCCTTCCAAGCACAAATTTACCATGTTGTCTTGGCTGGTTTAAGGGTAAGAGTATGAATACGAGTTGATCTAAAATTGTAGATATATTTGTCTAGGTGTCATGGATGGCCAAATTTTGCTGAATTCCAATTGGCCACAAATAACAATGATGCAGTTGTGAAGGATGTGATAACAATACACAATACCTTTTGTGGTTACAGCAGCACACAAAGATTCTGATTTAGTAGGAATATACATAATTGGAACGGTAATACCTATTAACATTACACTATTGAAAATTTAAGTGGCACAACTAGATGTATTAAATCCACATCAAATAAAGTCAGCCTGCTGCCAGAAGTTGAAGCTAATTTGTATCTTGGGAAGGTGGACATGGTACAATATGAAAAATTGATTACTGCTAGATTTTTGGCAACCAGAACATCATCCTCTCCAGCAAATTATTATCTCATTCTTCTTATCTGGGGGGTTGAATGGTATTGTTTGACAATTAACAGCTCTGCAATAAAATGCTCAACTCACTGGACAGCACAAGCAGAGATTCAGATGTCACAGGTAGAAAGAAAAGCATCCTCTACATATTTCATTACTCCACAACTTCTTGTCCACATTTAGGATTACAAAGCACAAACAGAACCCTGTGGTAGGTAGGCACCTACCTACCTACCTACCTAGGTACGTAAACCTGGTCAGCAGGCATAGACAGCACAAGACAAAAATTCCTTGCTTGCATGGAATTACCCAGTGAATCACCACACACACACAAAAGAAAACATTAATCACCTGCTCCTGATGATGCGTTGACAACTTCATTCGGCACCGGTCTGCACCATCGTTCCCACTTACCTCCAACACCGAAGGACATATTCTTTACGAGCAAGGGCTGCCCTCCGTGCCTCAACTTGTGCCTCTTTATGTTGCGCATAGGACCCGATTCTACTTCGTTCAGCAAGGTTATTCAATAAGGTTCAACGCGCCACAAATGTCCCGCATGAGACAGCTCAGTACTTAGAACAGTACTTAGAACAGTATGAGTCAATATTATGAACACTGAACCAACAAAAACGAGGTGCTCCCTTTGCTGCATGCACATAACTCGGTTTATACCGGCATCAACTGAGAGCCGTAGCCGAGTGATAGTGATCATTAGGGGTGTGTGGGGGGGGGGGCAGTGCACGGCGAGACCTAAGCCGTCACCAAGCGACCCGACGTGCCAAGTGCCACCGACAATGATTTCCGCTCAGAAACGAATGTAGATATTCCAAAGCATGAAGTTGACGAAAACGAATTTGGAAAAATTAAATTTAACTCAGGGTGTAGACCGCATTATGGTGAACATTGTGGCGCATACATAGCATAGTATATACATATACCTAGCGCATTGGGTAGGATCGGGTTCAGTCGGTCAGGTCGGACCTAGCCGGGCCAGAACAGAGCATCAATGCTGTTTTCACACTCCCAGATGTAATCTTAAGGTGCCAGGTCTAGTCAGCTCATTCTGTCAGCAGCTAGTCAGCATATACAGTAGACCAGGTCCTGGCCAGAAACATAACACAGATCATAGCATTCTGTCAGCAGCTAGTCAGCATATACAGTAGACCAGGTCCTGGCCAGAAACATAACACAGATCATAGCATTCTGTCAGCAGCTAGTCAGCATATACGTAGACCGGTCCTGGCCGAAACATAACACGATCATAGCATTCTGTCGCGCTAGTCGCATATACGTAGACCAGGTCCTGGCCGAAACATACACAGATCATAGCATTCTGTGCAGCTAGTCAGCATATATAGTAGACCAGGTCCTGGCCAGAAACATAACACAGATCATAGCATTCTGTCAGCAGCTAGTCAGCATATACAGTAGACCAGGTCTTGGCCAGAAACATAACACAGATCATAGCATTCTGTCAGCAGCTAGTCAGCATATATAGTAGACCAGGTCCTGGCCAGAAACATAACACAGATCATAGCATTCTGTCAGCAGCTAGTCAGCATATACAGTAGACCAGGTCCTGGCCAGAAACATAACACAGATCATAGCATTCTGTCAGCAGCTAGTCAGCATATATAGTAGACCAGGTCCTGGCCAGAAACATAACACAGATCATAGCATACCAAATCCCATTCAATATGACACTTCAGGTCATGATGTTGAAACCGATCACCAGGCCATTGTCGTCCAGGTCACATCAGCCCAGTGCCAAGGGACAATATCCCTAGGACACTTATTTAGCTGGTCAGATTTTTTTTGTATTGACATCAGCCGATGCGAAGTGTGTGAATGTCAATTTTACAATTAATCTCGCATAAACAGCTTCAAAATGCAATGCGAATAAATCTACATATATTCCAGTATTAAGCCAAGAAACAAGCTAAGCATATATTATCGCACCACGCGGTATTCCCTGAATCTTTAGAGTGCCCAGCATCCCAGCGGAGTAAGCTTCTGTTGAATAATCACAACATTTGCAACATCATCAACATCATTAACTGCGTGTTTGGGAGCAGTTCCTCAGCTGCACACAACTTCTACGACTCGGTGCTCGAGAATAGAACACGGCCGTGTGACTACACCACATACCATTGGCATGCCAATGTCACATTTGGCTTCAGTGTAGCTAAAATGTGCCACTAGCTTTAAATGTCCCAATTTAGCTGCAGCACTGCAGTGCCGCAATGAGCGAACCGTCGTCGCTCGTTTCGTTCTTGCAAGTGCACCGTGGTCTGAATCGTGCTAAGCGTGGCCGGCCACACACATTGAGTGGACCTGCTGACACGTGACATGGTCGATGGTGTGGCGTCGCTAGCTGCCTGGCCGTGTTACGTCATGTTACATGCCACCACGCAGTTGACGGCGTCTGTTTGGTGAGGTATGTGGGGCAACAACATGCACGGTCTCGGATACCGTCAAGAGCGTACCGGCGCAAGCGCCATGGCCGGTGCCGACGCTGGCGAGTGGTACGCTCGAGTCGTGTCCACTGTGCACTGTGCACTGTGCTGGTGCGCCGTCACCTCGGCACCCAGCGAGTGGTCAATGAGTGCCGCTTCGAGCGCAGTGCCCTACGAGGCAGGCAGGCAGGAGATGGAGAAGGTGGTGGTCTGGAAGTCACCGTACCGGTGAGTTTGCCGGAGATCGGGAATCCGATGTGCATACCGGATGGTGACTATCAGATTATGCAGGACATTTCAAATAAGCCAAGTAGTTCGCGCTTAACTCGCTTCCGACGGGCAACGGAATTCAACTTTGCCTTCCGGTGAGGGGGAGGGGGTGGGGCGAACATGTCTCTCTACACTGTAAAAAAAAGATTGGCACCCCTTTGGTGCTATTTCAAATGTCAAATTCCAGCATCACAGGACTGCTTGAATTAAGCACCTTTCTGGAGTTGGCATCGCATCGCAAAATTTCAAGTGCTAAATATAAGCATGGTGCTTATAACTAGCACCTCTTCATTGGGCTATAATTAGTAGCATGGTGCTTGAAATGAGCACCCATGGAGTGCGTGCGCTTTAGTACCCTCAGGGTGCTAGTTTTTGCTCACGCCAAAAACAAGCACCTCCTGGGTACGGTTCGCTTATGGTGCTAGCATATTTAGCACCCATTGGGTGCTTAAACCGAAATTGGTCTCCTTGATAGTAGCGTACGGGTGCTGCTGACTTACTGTATTTATGTGGACGGATGACTTCTTTTGCCACATGTTGGCTTCCGATACCGATCTGAAATATTACAGCGAACAGAATATGCTTACAGGCGATATACCCGTTTAATGCATTCGAATACAGTTAACAATGCAAAGAAATACGTATTTCCTACTTTGCAAATATCAAGGGAGAACATGCATATATTTATATATATATATATATATATAAGCAAATTTAGTCAAAATTACAGTAACGTACCGTAACAGTATAAAAATATTATAGGGTTTTTAATTTCAATCTCAAATTTTGCAACTAAAAAAACTAACCTCATGTAGCCCAACCCAGTTGTTTGCTTCATGACGGAAAATGTGTGTAAGACTTTTATCATGGACACCTTAAATGACAATAATACCAAATAAACCTACCAAACCTAACCCAGACAATTTCCTTCATTTGTTATGCAAGCTCCACATTTATCACAGTTCAGTCTTCCATGGCACAGTGCCAGTCATGAACAAATCGCGATGTAAAGAGCAGATCCAAGGGCTCCATGGCTACAGAATTATGAATACACCAATGAAATCCATAATAATGTCATACAGTCAATAAGTGTTAAAACTTAAAAAGAGCCACAGTAGCCCATCTAGGCTAAGCCTATAAAATTATCTGGTAGCAACAATTAGTGATGGCTCTGTGGCTTCAGGCTCACAATCCGGCCTCTGTAGCTTTCTTTCAGCTAATACATTCTGAAAAGCACAATAAACCGCCCAAAAACCATTGACTGAGAAATGATTTCTTTAGCCCACATCATAAGCTGCAACTGCCATAGCCCAATCAGCTTTTCAGTGTCCATAGATTAATAATGATGTCATAAAATAACATTTTAGATTGTTTATCCCGGAGCAATACCACATATGCCTGGCTAAGCATGCCAGGTATTATGTGTTGTCAAGCTCAGGCATTTTGGTTATTGTATGTAGCTTGAGGGTGCATCACCTGCGTAAGTCATTCAACGCCCGCAATTTCAGGGGTATATGCAGCGAGGTTGGCAAGATGTGACATAATCCGATTTATACCAGGGATGTGGAAAAACATTTGTTGTGAAGACACACCCACCTTGTACGGACTATGACAGGCTTGTGATTCTGGATCCAGAGGTTCTCTTGATCCCAGAGAGACTTCTCCTTTTCACTTCAATATTGCCGCATGACTGCACCGATCCGCACGCCATGGAATCCCAAACCAAAATGGCCGAATGTTCGCGCAGTTGTTTCGTGAAGCATCGTTAAGGTGCTAATGTTCCCGCCATTTTTCCACGCTGCTTATTTTAACTACCAAATTGCTAACTATAAGCAGCCATAGAGCGTTAAAACTCCCGCCAAAAACACGGTGTTCGGGGTGTCTGTCGTCAGTGATCGTGTCTCTTTCCGTCGGCGGGGATGTGGGGTGTGTGGAGGTGTTCGGGGTGTCTGTTCGTGTCTGTTTTCGTCGGCGGGGATGTGGGGTGTGTGGGGTGTTGGGGTGTTGTTCGTGTTGTTTCGTTGGCGGGGATGTGGGGTGTGTGGGGTGTTCGGGGTGTTTTTATCTTTTCGTTGGCGGGGATGTGGGGTGTGTGGAGGTGTTCGGGTGTCTCTTCGTGTCTGTTTCCGTTGGCGGGGATGTGGGGTTTGTGGAGGTGTTCGGGGTGTCTGTTCGTGTCTGTTTCCGTCGGGGGGGATGTGGGGTGTGTGGAGGTGGTCGGGGTGTCTGTTCGTGTCTGTTTCCGTCGGCGGGGATGTGGGGTGTGTGGAGGTGTTCGGGGTGTCTGTTCGTGTCTGTTTTCGTCGGCGGGGATGTGGGGTGTGTGGAGGTGTTCGGGGTGTCTGTTCGTGTCTGTTTTCGTCGGCGGGGATGTGGGGTGTGTGGAGGTGTTCGGGGTGTCTGTTCGTGTCTGTTTTCGTCGGCGGGGATGTGGGGTGTGTGGAGGTGTTCGGGGTGTCTGTTCGTGTCTGTTTCCGTTGGCGGGGATGTGGGGTGTGTGGAGGTGTTCGGGGTGTCTGTTCGTGTCTGTTTCCGTTGGCGGGGGTGTGGGGTGTGTGGAGGTGTTCGGGTGTCTCTTCGTGTCTGTTTCCGTTGGCGGGGGATGTGGGGTTTGTGGAGGTGTTTGGGGTGTCTGTTCGTGTCTGTTTCCGTCGGCGGGGATGTGGGGTTTGTGGAGGTGTTCGGGGTGTCTGTTCGTGTCTGTTTCCGTCGGCGGGGATGTGGGGTTTGTGGAGGTGTTCGGGGTGTCTGTTCGTGTCTGTTTCCGTCGGCGGGGATGTGGGGTTTGTGGAGGTGTTCGGGGTGTCTGTTCGTGTCTGTTTCCGTCGGCGGGGATGTGGGGTTTGTGGAGGTGTTCGGGTGTCTGTTCGTGTCGGTTTCCGTCGGCGGGGACGTGGGGTGTGTGGAGGTGTTCGGGGTGTCTGTTCGTGTCTGTTTCCGTCGCATCTTCTCCCCAACAACTTCCCCATCCCCAACCGATTTGGTGTCGTCGGCACTACCATCCCTTCCATGTATTTATATGCTTGGTGCGATATTAGAGTTTTCGGAACACCATGTAGGCCAGTGAGTGACATTCGTTAGGCTAGAATGGATACAATGTAGCAGATAATTAATGAATATGTATACATTGTCGCGGTGTGATTAGTTCGTTTCATCCATTCATTTGGGGTGCTTCTCCGCTGGGACACATTGCAGGATTATAATGATTTTGCATCGCCCGCACTTTTTGTTGGTTCGAATGGCCTGTTCCCAGTTAGGAATTCTTAGCATAAATGGTGACAAAATGGCATGCAATGGCTCCGCACAAAATGGGTGCCTGTGTTGAGCACCAAGCATCTTCCACTGGTCCTCAAAGCTACCAACCATACATTCATTCTCCTCGTTCGCTCCAGCCAGCCCTGTATGTCCAGCAGTATGGGTGCCTACCACGCTGGGCACGTCTCCTGCTCGTCTCTATATCGTTGCCGGCCATATCCCTTCAGTTTCGGGGCATGCGGAATGACAAGCACCTCCTCAAATCCCCCTACGAAAAGCTGCACAACTCATGCCCACGTACAGGGAACTGAGGTGTGGCACTTGGCAGTGTTTTTCCTCTGGAGCGTTCCAGGACAAATCGACCAGTCACCCCCCCCCCCCTAAATAAGCATACCACAGTCTAACATTTGAATGGAATTCGCTTCTAGGGGTAATCTATGGCTGTACTTTGAGATTTCAGATGATCAAGTCTGTTCCAATGTGGTTATTTTTTTGGCCAGAAGAATTTGATTTTTTTTCAATTGGCCCCTTTTTGCTAAGATGTCTATAAAACAATTTAATATTGCAGCAAACGATGTGCCAATTTTTGAAAATAGCATCCATTTGTGATTAGAATGAGGTGGAGCGAGTTATAAACTTCGTATTTCCTTTTATTTCAAACTTGACCTTGCGACTTATTTTTTAAATCACATTTTCCAGATGTGGGTGGTGATTTAGTCTAAAACTGTCCACAGGCCAAATCTTCCTAAATTTGTTTAATCTAACATCAATCACGAAAGTTATCAGTATTTGAATTCCTATGTTAAATACTCCTTTATATAAAAATGATATTTCGCCCCAAAACACACTCATCTGGACTCCGTGGCGGACCACTGTGCTGGACAGTGATCCGCCTGGTTACACCGCTCCGACAGTGATCCGCCTGGTTACCGCCCGTTTACAGTCCTGGACTCAGTGGCGCACCTAGGATTTGAGTCAGGGGAGGTGGACGGATCTGGAGATGACCCACCTGCCCTCATTCGTTTTAAAGTCACCTGATTTCAATACCTATATTGTCAATCCAGCCCATTTTTTATGCGATAATGAATGACAAATCAATTTTCCTGTCGATGGGCCGTAGCCTACCGCCATAGTTCCTAAGTCAGCGAAGTTTAACTACCTCTTCTGTGTTCAAAGGATTTTTCTGGCGTACCTGGATACATCAGGTCACAAGGCTCGAATTGCGGCCGTACAAATGACCTAAAATGTAAAGGTTTCCAATTTCACGTGTTGTCTGTAGCGCCGGTCACCTAGGCTCCATAAGGTTTGCTAACTGCTGCCATATGATGGACTTGTGCCATATTTGACGTCATGGCATGCTTCGCATGTGTGTCCGGTGAGAAAATTGTTGAAATTAAATTCGAAGATTCTTCTCTTCCCACATTTTCTAGTGTGGAAAAATCGAGATACACTGTAAAAAATGATTGGCACTTTTGCTGCTAATTGCATGCTAAGTGGCTGCTTCAAACAACGCTGTTCCCTAAGGATGCTAGTAACAAGCATAAGGATGCTAGCAACAAGCACCACATGTACTATTCGGCTGGAAGGGGCTAATTCTAGCCTGCAGGTGCTAGACTGCAAGAATGAGGATGCTTGATCCTAGCAGCCATGAGTGTTGTGCATCCAAGCAGTCCAGAATAATACAACTGCTTATATCTAGCACTGTTACAGTCCGTGTTTTTGGCGGGAGTTTGAACGCTCTATGGCTGCTTATAGTTAGCAATTTGGTAGTTAAAATAATCAGCGTGGGAAAATGGCGGGAACATTAGCATCTTAACGCTGCTTAACGAAACAACTGCACGAACATTCGGCAATTTTGGCTTGGGATTCCATGGTGTGCGGATCGGTGCAGTTGTCTCGCAATATTGAAGTGAAGAAGAGAAGTCTCTCTGGGATCAAGAGAACCTCTGGACCCAGAATCACAAGCCTGTCATAGTCCGTACGAGGTGGGTGTGTCTTCACAGCAAATGTTTTTCCACATCCCTGGTATCAATCTGATTATGTCAGCATCTTGCCAACCTCGCTGCATACACCCCTGACATTACGGGCGCTGAATGACATACGCAGGTCAAGCTACAATAACCAAAATGCCTGAGCTTGACAACAAATAATACCTGGCATGCCTAGCAAGGCATATGTGGTATTGCTCTGGGACAAACAATCTACAATATTTTTTATGGCATCATTATTCATCTATGCACACTGAAAAGCTGATTGGGCTATGACATTTGCAGCTTATTCTGTGGGCTAAAACATTTCTTTCGCAGACAATGGTTTTTGGGCGGTTTATTGTGCTGCTCAGAATTTATTAGCTGAAAGAAAGCTACAAATGCTGGATTGTGAGCTTGAAGCTACAGAGCCACCACTAATTGTTGCTCCCAGTTAATTTTATAGGCTTAACCTAGATAGGCTACTGTGGCTCTTTTTATGTTTTAACACGTTATGACTGTGTGACATTATTATGGATTTCATTGGTGTATTCATAATTCTGTAGCCATGGAGCCCTTGGATCTGCTCTTTACATCACCATTTGTTCATGACTGGCACTGTGCCATGGAAGACTGAACTGTGATAAATGTGGAGCTTGCATAACAAATGAAAGAAATTGTCTGGGTTAGGTTTGGTTGGTTTATTTGGTATTATTGTCATGTAAGGTGTCCATAATAAAAGTCTTACACACATTTTCCGTCATGAAGCAAACAACTGGGTTAGGCTACGTAGGGTTATTTTGTTTAATTGCAAAATTTTAGATTGAAAACAAACACCTATAATATTTTCTACTGTTGCTGTACGTTACTGTAATACCTACTAAATTTGCTTATATATATATATATATATATATATATATATATATATATATATATATATATATATATATATATATGTATATATGTTATATGTATATATATATATGTATATATATATATATATATATATACATATATATATATATATATATATATATATATATATATATATATATATATATATATATATATATATATATATATATATATATATATATGCATGTCCTCCTTTGCATTGTTATTTGCATACGAATGCATTAAAAGGGTATATCGCCTGTAAGCATATCCTGTTCGCTGTAATATTTAAGATCGGTATCGGAAGCTAGCATGTAGCAAATTAAGTCATCCGTCCGCATAAATACAGTAAGTCAGCAGCACCCGTACGTTACTATCAAGGAGACCAATTTGGGTTTAAGCACCCAATGGGTGCTAAATATGCTAGCACCATAGGCGAACCGTACCCAGGAGATGCTGGTTTTTGGCGTGAACAAAAGCTAGTACCCTGGGGGTGCTAAAGCGCACGCACCCCATGGGTGCTCATTTCAAGCACCCTGCTACTAATTATAGCCCA
This sequence comes from Ashinkailepas kermadecensis, assembly GCA_034440615.1. NCBI lineage: Eukaryota > Metazoa > Arthropoda > Thecostraca > Neolepadidae > Ashinkailepas > Ashinkailepas kermadecensis. Next base: position 848,349 of record JAOTOM010005085.1, read on the forward strand.
ATGAAGAGGTACGAGTTATAAGCACCATGCTTATATTTAGCACCTGAAATTTTGCGATGCGATGCCAACTCTAGAAACGTGCTTAATTCAAGCAGCCTGCTTAATTCTGTGTTGCTGGAATTTGACATTTTAAATAGCACCAAAGGGGTGCTAATCTTTTTTGTACAGTGTACCACGCTGGGCTTGGGTGTTCCTCATCTGTTTGCTTAAATATATTCCCAGATTAGCTTTCGAACTGAGGCGTTGGTTTGGTGTCCTTTTAGAATCAGCTGCAGTTTTTCGTCTACTGATATGCTTTATGGCCCAAGCGTATTGGCTTGAGGTCCCGGCGTTTTTTTTAGACCCTTGCGCTTCAAAAGGCTTTGTTGATTGTTTATGGACTCACGGCGCTTTAGAGAATTCGGTTCGTTTTCGAAGACTCCGGTCTGTTTATTTGATACCCTGAAGCGTCTATGTAGGACTATGTCGTTTTTGCGGTTCCCAGCCTATTTCTGAGGCTTTCATTCAGGATTTGCGGCCACGGTGTGCTTTGAAGGCCGGTAGCATTTTGAGGGCTTCCGGCGTGCTTTTCTCAGGGTTCCCAGCGTGTTTGTTTCGGGTCCCAGCACATATTATAAGGCCCAATCGCTTTTTGCAACATCTGATGCGTTTTGGAGGGCCCGTTACATTTTCGTCCTTCCTGCATGCTTTTAGGGCATCGTTGTGTTTATCTGAACCCCTGACGAATATGTTTAGCCTCTAAGAACAATTTTTGAACCCCCCAGCGCGATTATTTGTGCCCATCCCGCGATTGTGCGAGTTTTCTGAGCCCGAATGTCAGCTACTGGGTGCCCGATGGCAGTTTTCTGAATTGCACACCACTTCTCAGAAACTCTTGGTTTTTGGGGGAGTATGGGTCGCTTTTTTGGGATTCTGGACTGACCTTTCGGAGCCTTGGTGCAATTTTTGTTATGTCCCTGAGTCGGGCTGTTGGCTTTGTATTTATTTCGGTCCACGGGGCTTTTTTGTGGAGGGAGGGCAGACGGAATTTCTGTGGCCTCATCGCGACCTTTGGTGACCATGGCGAGATTTTCTAAAGCCTAGAGGTAGATATTTGGGCTCCGCTGTATATATTCGGGGCCTCCGGCGCCAATTTTTGAGGACCCGATGGAAATTCTCGATCTCAAGCGCGTTTCTTTCTGGAGGGGGGTACGCACGATTTATTTTGCTCTAGCTCGGGTCTTCAGGTCCCCGCTGCATTCGTTTGGGTTCATCGATGGTAATTTTTGCGTGCTCGGTGAGAATTGTTGGGACACCAGGGAGTTTTGGGAGGGCCCGGGGCGATTTTTCGGGCCCTGGACCACTGTCCAAAAGTTAGATGCGTTGGGCTGGTCACACGTTTCCAGCGAATAAGGCCCGGCGAGGCATGGACTGTTATAAGGCTAGGTAGGTCGATCATAGACACCAGATAATTTATATAAGCCATCGGAGCCAGTACATAAGCCCCATCGTAACATTAAGCCTCATGCAGGCAAAGAACGCTACCAGTAATGGCGAAGCCAGCTACGATTGGTAGTGAATGTTCTACAGATTTGGCCCACATAAGTTCACAAATAGAGCAATGGTCAGCCGTTATGTGTGTTTGTGCACCGCTGTGGAGGGGGGGAACGAATTGGGAACTAAGCAATATACTAAATAATAATTAGGGAGTGAATGAGACGAGCGAATGTGATCGAATGAGGAGAATGAATGTGTGTTAGGTAGCTTTAAGGACCAGCGTAAGCCACTTGAAGCTCAATATAGGCACCTGTTTCGTGCAGTACCATTACACAAAATCAATAAGACTCTCTGCATCAAAAAGCCTCATCTACGGACAAAAGCCATTCAAACCGACGACAGGAAATGTTCATTAACTTCTAGGGTGCATTATGTTCATACTAATTGAGCGAGTGGCACTCACATGCATATATGTTGTTCCCAGAAGTTTGACTTCGCACAGCATATAAATACGTGCAAAGGCTACGTTGAATACGCTTAGTTCACACAGCACCATGCCGACTTTGGTTGGGGAATGGGTGGTGGAGATAGTGGGAGACCAAACACAACACACCACCACTGACGCCTGAAAGCAAAGCAGAGATTCAGCCCAGTTTGGCTTAGATTTTCTTGTCCACAACTGTACTACTGTAGAGACCCCCTACAATAAGCACCTCCTGCATAGAAAGCATGATGTTGTATTTGCAGCACAGCTAACAGATATGAACTGGCTCGGACACCTTCATTCGTTTAAAGAGAGCGTTTTATGCCATTTCCAGCCACCCCAGGACGATAATGCTCGAAAACGGAGATTTCGGTCCAAATATCATAACATTGGGTTCAATATCAGACCTAAAGTCGTAATAATGTTCTTGATTGACGTTACATCAGAACATATTAAAGATCATTTTATCTGTTGAAGGCTTAAATCTGAATCACTGGTCACATCTGTAAAATTGGCAGCAAAGCTAGGTCACAAGATGAAATCTGTAAAGCACCACATAATTTAAAGACAGAAGTGTAGAACGATAAACTAGCTCCTCCTAAGTACAACTATATCGCGTTTTGAAACTCCGACCAATTGATTTCTGAATTATTGAAGGTTTTTCGTGTGAGATTTGGCAAGTAAAATGTGGCATCGTCAAGTAAAAAAATCAAATCGCTCTAAAGTGAAATCCGTCGGTCTGATCCAATTGACAATCGAAACTCTTAAGTCCTAGTAATAAATTGATTCCAGAACCTAATTACATAAAACATGACACTGTGGTGTGGCACCCAATAGTCGATCTCACGTGGAACCCTCTATCCTATTGACCGGCTCTAGACTCCCGATGAACCGCAATGCCAACTTCTCTTAACGGCTTTACATGCCCACCGGGTTCGAAGTCCATCCATGCCTTCGCCCCGCTGGCCTTGGCCAGCGGGATTTTGCAGTCAAAGCACAGTTAATTTGAACTAATTACTCAGGAGCGCTCAATTCATCGCTCCCTTTTTCAGTTGGAAAAGCAATCAATGCTTGAGCAAGCATTGGTTGCTTATAGCATATAGCACTATATGCAGGAACATCAATGTTGCGCACAATTCAGACGGTGGCGGCCTCTCACTGCCGTTGCTCGGGTACGCTCAGTTCACCGGACGGCTCGCAGGTCGATTGCCTTGCCTATCGATTTACTTTGTGCCGTGATTAGTTCCACGGGAACACCGAAACACAATGGGTGAATTATCATCCGTCACACAGAGACTGGATCGGTTAGGCCGTCACTACACTTGTACCACCTACATTCGTATCTGGAGACTACTAACGCTGAGTGGGCGGCGAGCGTGGAGCTTGCTCTTTAGCCCAGAGGTACGGTCGCCCATTCAGCCGCGTACGGAACCAACCCCCCTACTGACCAGCCTGGACGTCGGAGCATGCACCATCGTCACCTCTGCGAGGATCGCATTTCTGACGTCATTCTCCATTTACGCCAAGCTCCATGGAAGAGTACATCACCAGTCTAGCCCTTGTTCGCCAAACCACTAAATGACAACGTGGTGTTGCGGGGTGTCCTTACCACCTGGACAACGTGGTGCTGCGGGGTGTCCTTACCACCTGCGGGTGTCCTTACCACCTGCGGGGTGTCCTTACCACCTGCGGGGTGTCCTTACCACCCGGCCGCGATTGTCATGTGGCCAACGCTACTTAAACTAAACCTTTCTTTACAATCTTCACCAGATTAGCGAGGCTATGATACTTTGCACCTAACTGAAGCGGACCACTTCATTTGTATGTGGCTGTTGCCAGAAACAGTTCTGTACCACGGCGAGGAGCTAGTCAACTATGACGTCAGTGTTCTGGTCCGGTTAGCATAAGGGCATAGATCCAGGGTGAGGAAGAGAAGAGAGGTATCGCGTCCGCAATTTTCAACGCTCATGCACTCGAATCGACTCGAATGATCAAAACTGGTCGAAGCGCCCTAAAGGCCAACCGCACTCGAGCCGAGTGGTGTCTTTCAACGACCACCCGATACTAAAAACCTACGTGAAGGATTGCATACACAGTTTACAACGAGCATACACTCAAGCCGAGTGGTGCCGCCTTTCAACGACGACCCAACACGAGGGCCTTAGTGAAGGATTGCAGGGATGATAGTTTTTCTTCCTTCTCTTCTATGGCTTACCGGAGTTACATATATACATTATTCCATCGCACACAACTGACTCGGTACTGTTCAGTTTCATGTTCAATTCAGGTAATGTTTCACAACTGTTCAGTTTAATGTTCAGTTCAGGTAATGTTTCACAACTGTTCAGTGTAATGTTCAGTTCAGGTAGTGTTTCACAATTGTTCAGTTTAATGTTCAGTTCAAGTAATGTTTCACAACTGTTCGTTCGCGTCCGGTTTTTCTCCACTAATTGCTTCTCTCCATGAGGATATCAATAGGCTTTTTAATTTTACCATCAATCGCACTCGTCATATAACCAGTATTGACTAGCGCTAGACTAGTGTTTCTTAACTATTTGCTTGATAATGCCAATCTCATGGGGGCGATAATCCCGAGAAGAGCAAAATTGAATGGCTCTTCGAAAAAAGGTTCTGAAGCCGTCCGTCATATACCGCAACGGACACTTACTCTGAACATTGACGCATTTTGCAGCATTTGTCTCCTTTCGTTACACGCTCATGTCATGTTTTCCTGCAGACACATCAATATTTGCATCCAGAAGGTTCCTTTTTGCTGTACCCGTACTTCATAAATTAATTTCAAGACAGAGTTGGCTTCCATTTTAGCTTCAGGCTGTGAAGTTGTTCTTCCTTTTCAACTTCCACAAACATTATCATCGACACAGCGTTCATAAAGATAAGGTTGGATCCCCCATACCCAGCACGTATGTACATGTACATGCTGGCGGAGAGCACATCCAACAGCGAACCCATGGCTACGTCATCAACCGGCTGGTATAGTTTTCCATCAGTCTCTAACTTGTAATTCAGTGGTGCATGTACTGAGAACCTTCTCGAGTATTTTCGTATTTGCTTTGAGCGGGGCAGATACTTGTTTCATGCATTCTGTAGTATGACTTGAATTGTCTCCTGTACTTGTATGTTTGTGAACAAACTTCCCATGTCCACTGAAGCGTTCCCACGCCCACATCCCTCTCGGTTTTTGAGACTCCAGAAGGTCTATGACATCAATACTCATGGTGTTGGTCGCAGGCATATGAGGAACTAAGGGCTTGCTAATCTGTTTGGCCAGCTGATATGTAGGGGCTCGTATTTGGGAAGTTACAGGCAGTAGGGATTGCCATTTTGTGGTTTTTCACGTTCTCGTTGTTGAGTTGTGATCGGTGATCTGAGCTGTCTGATCATCTAAACATGAAAAACATCGCCTTTTCTAACAACGATAGATCCATGTTCTTTCAGGTTATTAGCCGCTTCCCTGAGTCTTGGGGGGGGGGGGAGCTTTACTGGGATTATGACTCGTACACTTTTTACCGTCAGTAAGGAGTTGGGGCCACAATCCGAATGAACTCCAACTTATCCACCACGTTGAAGTTCCGTAACTAACTGAAAAAGAAGCGCTCTCTGCACTTAAGTCCACGGGTGCAGGCTTCCGAAAATTAATGAGAGGGCATAGCACATGGCGGGAATGGACGGAACCAAATGGATGATGGGGCATACCACATAGGGTCATGTTAAAAGTTGAAATTATTGGAAATGCAAAGCCAACACATTGGGAGGGGGGGTGTAAGTGCCCCCAAAAGCATAAAAAGCTACACTCCTGGTTAAGTCTACAATTGCATAGAAACCAAATATGCGCATCATGCAAAGGTGATGAGTGGGTGCTGGAGCAGATAGTAGAAAACAATTTAAAGCAAACAAAAGTCAAAGATAAATCGCGCTCGTCATCTTCTGCCAGGTCGAACAACGTCGAATCCAGTGAAAAAATAATCAAGCGAAGGAAACCACTGAAAGCTACTATAATTGTGTGTGCGAGTACATGTGCCAGTTTTGGCATTGGAAACTCCATTCTAATGCTTGCTAGATCTATATGTGTTGATATATATGCATATAAATATAAATACCTATATATATATATATATATATGTATGTGTGTGTGTGTGTGCGTGTGTGTGTGTATGTGTCTGTGTGTGTGTGTGTGTGTGTGTGTGTGTGTGTGTGTGTGTGTGTGTGTGTGTGTGTGTGTGTGTGTGTGTGTGTGTGTGTGTACGTGTGCATAACAGACATGGTGGTGGCTTGACGGCTTAGAGGGGCCAGGCTATAAATATCACCGCACATATCGAACAACAAAGCGGATCAGACTTGGACGGTGTAAGATTTGGACGGTGCAGGGCCTGAGCCTCAGATTAGAACAATTTATTTCCAAATAAAATGTCTTAGCTTTCCGCGTAAGTCGTGAACGAAGACCAATTTTGTTCCAAAGCATGCCATCTTGTGGGATTGGGGGGGGGCGTGTCCCCGTTGCCCTCCCCTGGAATCGCCACTGCTATGAGTGTGTTGTGACGTGCAGCGGGTGATATTTCAGTGTCAGACGACACTTGGCACACAAGTGCTATGGGAGGTGTGATATTTCAGTGTCAGACGACACTTGGCACACCGGTGCTATGGGAGGTGTGATATTTCAGTGTCAGACGACACTTGGCACACCGGTGCTATGGGAGGTGTGATATTTCAGTGTCAGACGACACTTGGCACACCGGTGCTATGGGAGGTGTGATATTTCAGTGTCAGACGACACTTGGCACACCGGTGCTATGGGAGGTGTGATATTTCAGTGTCAGACGACACTTGGCACACCAGTGCTATGGGAGGTGTGATATTTCAGTGTCAGACGACACTTGACATACCAGTGCTATGGGAGGTGTGATATTTCAGTGCCAGACGACACTTGACATACCAGTGCTATGGGAGGTGTGATATTTCAGTGTCAGACGACACTTGGCATACCAGTGCTATGGGAGGCGGAGATGTATGCTGATCTCCATATGCGCAATGTGCTATATGTGATTTAAACTTCCAACAGTGTTTTAAATTTTGTCGTTGCTGAAAAATGAGCTATTTCGAAGTCAACAAAGAACAGACTGTACCAGTCGATGCGATACAGTACGATTCGGTGCTGGCCCAATCTTCTGATGCCAGTTGAGGCCGGATGATGCGTCCGACCCAGGCTGACCATTTCTCGCCGCCTGACCCGCCTGACCCGCCTGACTGACCCGCCTGACCCGCCTGACTCGCCGCCTGACCCGCCTGACCCGCCTGACCCGCCTGACCCGCCTGACTGACCCGCCTGACCCGCCTGACTCGCCGCCTGACCCGCCTGACCCGCCTGACTCGCCGCCTGACCCGCCTGACCCGCCTGACCCGCCTGACTCGCCGCCTGACCACCACCAACCCGTGCAGACGGTGGCCGCTGTTCCGGCCGCTGAGCTTCCGAGCCACGTCGCGACGCGACGATCGGCGGGCGCGCAGCTCCGGTCGCCCAGAGCGGCTGGCCGGCGCAGGCGGACGGCATCGCTGCCAGTCGGAGACCAACGCTCACCGCGCCACAATGCTGGCCGGCGTAAACGCAGGCCTCAGCAGGAAGCTCGTTCGCAACTGGAAGGATAAGGGCAAGCCAGGTGAGTCGGTCGCCATCGACAAGAAGTCGGGTAAAGCGTGTTGGGACGTGTCGAGGAAGCTAACGATTGGCGAGTGACGTATGTGGTGTCAGCCAATGAGACGCACTCGCCGGGGGGAGAATTTGAGACCGGCAACACGCCGGCTGGCTTGGACGTCGCACTGTCTGTGGAGCCACACGCGCGTCACCTCAACATGGGTCTGTGGAGCCACACGCGCGTCACCTCAACATGGGTCTGTGGAGCCACACGCGCGTCACCTCAACAGGGGTCTGTGGAGCCACACGCGCGTCACCTCAGCGGGGGTCTGTGGAGCCACATGCGCGTCACCTCAGCGGGGGTCTGTGGAGCCACATGCGCGTCACCTCAGCGGGGGTCTGTGGAGCCACATGCGCGTCACCTCAGCGGGGTTGTGGGCCACACGCGCGTCACCTCAACAGGGGTCTGTGGAGCCACACGTGCGTCAACTCAGCGGGGGTCTGTGGAGCCACACGCGCGTCACCTCAGCGGGGGTCTGTGGAGCCACATGCGCGTCACTCAGCGGGGGTCTGTGGAGCCACATGCGCGTCACCTCAGCGGGGGTCTGTGGAGCCACACGCGCGTCACCTAGCGGGGTCTGTGGAGCCCACGCGCGTCACCTCAGCGGGGGTCTGTGGAGCCACACCGCGTCACTCAGGGGGTCTGTGGAGCCACATGGCGTCACCTCAGCGGGGGTCTGTGGAGCCACACGCGCGTCACCTCAACAGGGGTCTGTGGAGCCACACGCGCGTCCCTCAGCGGGGGTCTGTGGAGCCACATGGCGTCACCTCAGCGGGGTCTGTGGAGCACACGCGCGTCACCTCAGCGGGGGTCTGTGGAGCCACACGCGCGTCACCTCAGCGGGGGTCTGTGGAGCCACACGCGCGTCACCTCAGCGGGGGTCTGTGGAGCCACACGCGCGTCACCTCAGGGGGGTCGTGGAGCCACATGCGCGTCAACTCAGCGGGGGTCTGTGGGCCACACGCGCGTCCCTCAGCGGGGGTCTGTGGAGCCACACGCGCGTCACCTCAACAGGGGTCTGTGGAGCCACACGCGCGTCACCTCAGCGGGGGTCTGTGGAGCCACACGCGCGTCACCTCAGCGGGGGTCTGTGGAGCCACATGCGCGTCAACTCAGCGGGGGTCTGTGGAGCCACACGCGCGTCACCTCAACAGGGGTCTGTGGAGCCACACGTGCGTCACCTCAGCGGGGGTCTGTGGAGCCACACGCGCGTCACCTCAACAGGGGTCTGTGGGCCACATGCGCGTCCTCAGCGGGGGTCTGTGGAGCCACACGCGTCACCTAGCGGGGGTCTGTGGAGCCACACGCGCGTCACCTCAACAGGGGTCTGTGGAGCCACCGCGTCACCTCAGCGGGGGTCTGTGGAGCACATGCGCGTCACCTCAACAGGGGTCTGTGGAGCCACACGCGCGTCACCTCAGGGGGGTCTGTGGAGCCACACGCGCGTCACCTAACAGGGGTCGTGGAGCCACACGCGCGTCACCTCAGCGGGGGTCTGTGGAGCCACACGCGCGTCACCTCAGCGGGGGTCTGTGGAGCCACACGCGCGTCCTCAGCGGGGGTCTGTGGAGCCACATGCGCGTCACCTCAGCGGGGGTCTGTGGGCCACACGCGCGTCACCTCAGCGGGGGTCTGTGGAGCCACACGCGCGTCACCTCAACAGGGGTCTGTGGAGCCACACGCGCGTCACCTCAGCGGGGGTCTGTGGAGCCACACGCGCGTCACCTCAACAGGGGTCTGTGGAGCCACACGCGCGTCACCTCAGCGGGGGTCTGTGGAGCCACACGCGCGTCACCTCAGCGGGGGTCTGTGGAGCCACATGCGCGTCAACTCAGCGGGGGTCTGTGGAGCCACACGCGCGTCACCTCAACAGGGGTCTGTGGAGCCACACGTGCGTCACCTCAGCGGGGGTCTGTGGAGCCACATGCGCGTCACCTCAGCGGGGGTCTGTGGAGCCACACGCGCGTCACCTCAGGGGGGTCTGTGGAGCCACACGCGCGTCACCTCAGCGGGGGTCTGTGGAGCCACATGCGCGTCAACTCAGCGGGGGTTGTGGAGCCACACGCGCGTACCTCAGCGGGGGTCTGTGGAGCCACATGCGCGTCAACTCAGCGGGGTCTGTGGAGCCACACGCGCGTCACCTCAGCGGGGGTCTGTGGAGCCACATGCGCGTCACCTCAGCGGGGGTCTGTGGAGCCACATGCGCGTCAACTCAGCGGGGGTCTGTGGAGCCACACGCGCGTCACCTCAGCGGGGGTCTGTGGAGCCACATGCGCGTCAACTCAGCGGGGGTCTGTGGAGCCACACGCGCGTCACCTCAGCGGGGGTCTGTGGAGCCACATGCGCGTCACCTCAGCGGGGGTCTGTGGAGCCACACGCGCGTCACCCAGCGGGGTCTGTGGAGCCACAGCGCGTCACCTCAACAGGGGTCTGTGGAGCCACACGTGCGTCACCTCAGCGGGGGTCTGTGGAGCCACATGCGCGTCACCTCAGCGGGGGTCTGTGGAGCCACGCGCGTCACCTCAGCGGGGGTCTGTGGAGCCACACGCGCGTCACCTCAGCGGGGGTCTGTGGAGCCACACGCGCGTCACCTCAGCGGGGGTCTGTGGAGCCACATGCGCGTCAACTCAGCGGGGGTCTGTGGAGCCACACGCGCGTCACCTCAGCGGGGGTCTGTGGAGCCACATGCGCGTCAACTCAGCGGGGGTCTGTGGAGCCACACGCGCGTCACCTCAGCGGGGGTCTGTGGAGCCACATGCGCGTCACCTCAGCGGGGGTCTGTGGAGCCACATGCGCGTCAACTCAGCGGGGGTCTGTGGAGCCACACGCGCGTCACCTCAGCGGGGGTCTGTGGAGCCACATGCGCGTCAACTCAGCGGGGGTCTGTGGAGCCACACGCGCGTCACCTCAGCGGGGGTCTGTGGAGCCACATGCGCGTCAACTCAGCGGGGGTCTGTGGAGCCACACGCGCGACCTGAATGCGTATTCTCGTTCGGTTCCATGTGCACGCTCGCTGCAGGTCGAAAATAAACAGGGAATTTCAGCACCACTTCTGGCTCTCATTTGCCTGTGATGAATTCATGAATAGCCGTTCTCACGAAGTTTGTCCTGAAGGACGCATTTAATACGCGGCACGATAGAAATGATCCAATATTTGTGCACCTTATCCAGCAGTAAAGTATCCATAGTTGGGCGCCAATGAGGAAGACTGGTCGAAGCGTCTGAAAGAGAGAGAGAGAGAGAGAGAGAGAGAGAGAGAGAGAGAGAGAGAGAGAGAGAGAGAGAGGGAGAGAGAGAGAGAGAGAGAGAGAGAGAGAGAGAGAGAGAGAGAGAGAGAGAGAGAGAGAGAGAGAGAGAGAGAGAGAGAGAGAGAGAGAGAGAGAGAGAGAGAGAGAGAGAGAGAGAGAGAGAGAGAGAGAGAGAGAGAGAGAGAGAGAGAGAGAGAGAGAGAGAGAGAGATATATATATATATATATATATATATATATATATATATATATATATATATATATATATATATATATATATATTAATTAGTAAATGTTGAGAGCAGATTGTCTTTAATGCATGTTTCATTGAATAAAACAGCATACCTCGTGTTAATATGCCTCTTTGAGAGGCTCTCAAATCGCCTGATGGTAGTCCGTTCTTGTGTAGAAGCTGCATGTAAAATTGTGCCTATATTCTCGCATTCACGTAACGTTTCGTTAGGACATCTCACATCTTCAAACATACGAATAAAACACAATATAAGAACATAATACATTCGCAAGGGTTTCGATCTCTATATGATTAGCGCGTCAGCAATGGACATGTTATCTTGCTTTTCTCTAACACACGCGTAGATCTCATATGTGGGTATTTCTTTGATAGCAACGCTTTAAGCGGTAGTATACTAAATGGTCATGCGATACTCTTTCTCAATTATATACACATAAACACGGATGAACAAATGTAGATGCACACTATCACTCGAGTTTCCAAGAGCACAGACAGTACATAGCCAGTAGCAGTCTCCTATGCCTTTGGGGGAGTGGTTGTCCATCATACAAAGACAGCGGGCCCCTCATGTTCAGCTGCCGTCTAATAGCCGGATCCTTTTCTCGGATGAAAGCTGCCTCTAAGATCTTAAGTTCTGGTATCCTGTGACACTGGGTCAATATGATGGTGTTGTTGGTCATTATGGATCAGGTAGGTTTCGTGTTGTGCATCGTGCCCCTGCATTGTGCATTGTGGTGCCCCTTCTTGGAGGTGCATTGTGATGCGTCTATATAGGGTGGTGGTGGTGTGTCCAATGTTGGATGAGGCTGGGCGGCGCGAACAGTCGCCAATATGGGCAGCGGAACTCATGCGATTTGAGTTCCGTATATATATTTACTCATGGACGGGCACCGCCATGAAGGAACGAAGTTCTAAATAATCACCTAAATGCACATTATTTTCATACGCTGAATCGTAAGGATCAAAATCACTGGGGAGTAAGCACATATTGCGTCACAATTTTCCGAAACGCAGAGAACGTGTGATGAAAAATTATCACCGAGGTATATTCTAATATATTCGCTCAACCCGCCCCGTCATTCCGGTCAGATCCTCACACCTCGTACCGGGGATGTCATTAAAAGCACCCTGCCCCCAATCTCAAAACTAAGCATCGAACGAAAACGAAATAGATGTGATAGGAAAGCATCAGACGAGTAGGGTCAGACACCACCCCCGAAATGTTATTCCCTCAAAACGTGACGTCACTATGGGGATCATGTTGTCACGATGGACGTCATGTTTTTAGCTCTGGGAGTTCATTTTGGAGGAGATTTTAAAAAGCAAAGGTTATTTGGAATCAGAAATAGAAGGCGAAATGGACCATAATCCCAAAAGTTTTGCCAACTCAAAAATATTTGCTTAATTAGTTCGCAGAATTTTGAGTTTTCGATTTTTGAGTGTTTGATTTTTATAATTGGTACAGCGCTTTAAGTAATCGTAGCCTCACACGAAGTGCTTACCTTAGCCAGAACATTATATTTCAACCCTAATAGGCAAATGTGAAAAACTAATAAGTACTGGACAAACGCAAAAAAATCAAACATTCCTCTGCTGCATTATATTGCGTATCTTAAGATAAGTAAACGCTGAAAGTGTCATCCAAATATATTTAACTGTTAAAGCATGACGACGGGTTGAACGTTTTGGAGGTGACCTCACTTGCCTTTGATTAAGTCTCGATGACGGTGGATGACCTGACCATACAATTTTCGCACATGTGAAATTGACGTGGGAAAAGGTATGCAAAATTTCTGCGCGCTGCCCCCGACGTCTTCACTGCCCGCTGAAAATCTTAGATGGGGGGAGGGGGGCGCAAAAAATGCATCTCGAGACGGCGCGGTTTAACGCTGGAGGTATTCTAGCAAATAGGCAATCCTTTTCAGTGCACAAGTGTGCATAGGAAACGTGGAGAGGGATAGATGGTAAACGATTCGCACAGACGTAAAAAATTAGAATGGAGTTAAAAGGAGTGGCGAGTCAATCCTATCATGGTAAACATTGCGGATGCACGTGATATCGTGTCTCTGCGTGTATACTTGAACCTACTCATTTAAAAATGTTGCAGCAGGTTTGCATACGACTGCGAGTGGGATACGCGACCTGTCCATAATAGTGTGCGTTCAGTCATATCAATAATCTGTGCAATGCTTTCCCAGGATTCTAGAGCAAATGTGCGTAAGGACAAATGTACGTATGGCAGATGTACGTAAGCAAATACACGCAAGTAAATGTACGTATGCATACATTGGTATGGCAAATGTACGTAAGAGCAGATGTACGAGGCGCAAAAGTACGTATGGTAAATGTACGCATGGCAGATATACGTAAGATAAAATGCACGTATGGCGATAATACGTAAGCAACTGTACCTAAGCGCAAAAGTAGGTAAGCGCACAAGTACGTAAGCGCAAATGTACGCATGCGCAAATGTACGCATGCGCTAATTTACAGTTAGTTGGTTAGTTATTTGGATTTAAAGGGCGCATCGACTGCAATGGTCATATAGCGCCCAGCGTTAATTTGCATATGCGTAAATGTACGTAAGCGCAGAAGTGCGTAGGCACAAATATACGTAAGCGCAAATGTACGTATGCGCAAATGTACGCATGCGCAAATGTACATAGGCGCAAAAGTATGTAAGCGAAAATGTACGTGTGGGAAAATGTTCGTATGCGGAAATATACGTAAGCGCAAATGTACGTAAGAACAAATGTACGTATGCGTACATTATATCGTACGTAATCGCAAATGTACGTGACCACAAAAGTATGTCAGCGCAAATGTATGCATACACAAATGTACGTAAGCGCAAAATACGTGAGCGCAAATGTACGTGAGCGCAAATGCACGTAAACGTAAAATTACATCAGCGCAAATGTGCGCATCACCAACTATACCAAAGTGCAAATGTACGTAAGAGCTTTCCGTTTACGGAATTTCCGTACCCAAAAATACGTACGTATAGAAAATGCACGTAGTGTAAAGGTACGGAAGCGCAAATGCATATAAACACAAAAGTACGTAAGAGCAAATGTATGTAAATGCAGATTCCCGTAACCCAGATACAAGTGTACGTATGAATGGACGTAACCAAATGTACATATGCACACACGTAAGTATGGCAGATATACATATGCACACAAGTAAGTATGGCAAATATACATAAGCACAGATGTGCTTGAGCACAAAAGTGCATATGACAAATGTACTCATGGTAAATGTACGTAAGAGCAAATGTACGTGTGGCATATGCTCCTTAGCAAACGTACTTAAACACAAAGGTACGCATGGCTATATGCACGTACATAGGCTCATGCGTACACATATATACATGCATATACATACACATACATATATGTATATGTATATGTATGTATATGCTCTCACCTACATTTACGTTTACGTACATTTGCGCATACGTACATTTGCGCTTACGTATATTTGTGCATACTCGCATCTGCCATACGCGCATTTTCGTCTAAGTGCATTTGCCATACGTACCTCAGCGCTTACGTACTTTTGCTTTCGTACATTTGCGTACGTACATATGCCATAGGTGCATTAGCTTTATGTACATTTGTCCGGTTACCCTATCTCACTTATATCCATATGAACTTTGACTGTCCCTGACTAGATAATACTGCAGTACTCTATCACTGACCGCACGTGAGCGCAGTACGACGCTTCCACAGTCGGCTGCACGTAGCACCACGCCTGTACAGTCGGCTGCACGTAGCACGACGCCTGTACAGTCGGCTGCACGTAGCACGACGCCTCAACAGTCGGCTGCACGTAGCACGACGCCTGTACAGTCGGCTGCACGTAGCACGACGCCTCCACAGTCGGCTGCACGTAGCACGACGCCTGTACAGTCGGCTGTACGCAGTACGACGCCTCCACAGTCGGCTGCGCGTAGCACGACGCCTGTACAGTCGGCTGTACGCAGTACGACGCCTCCACAGTCGGCTGCACGTAGCACGACGCCTGTACAGTCGGCTGTACGCAGTACGACGCCTCCACAGTCGGCTGCACGTAGCACGACGCCTGCACAGTCGGCTGCACGTAGCACGACGCCTGTACAGTCGGCTGTACGCAGTACGACGCCTCCACAGTCGGCTGCACGTAGCACGACGCCTGTACAGTCGGCTGCACGTAGTACGACGCCTCCACAGTTGGCTGCACGTAGCACGACGCCTGCACAGTCGGCTGCACGTAGCACGACGCCTGTACAGTCGGCTGCACGTAGTACGACGCCTCCACAGTCGGCTGCACGTAGCACGACGCCTGCACAGTCGGCTGCACGTAGTACGACGCCTCCACAGTCGGCTGCACGTAGCACGACGCCTGCACAGTCGGCTGCACGTAGTACGACGCCTCCACAGTCGGCTGCACGTAGCACGACGCCTGTACAGTCGGCTGCACGTAGCACGACGCCTGCACAGTCGGCTGCACGTAGCACGACGCCTACAGTGGCTGCATGACGACGCCTCCACAGTCGGCTGCACGTAGCACGACGCCTGCACAGTCGGCTGCACGTAGCACGACGCCTTCACAGTCGGCTGCACGTAGCACGACGCCACAGTCGGCTGCACGTGCCGCCTCACAGTGGCTCCGTAACACCCACAGTCGGCTGCACGTAGCACGACGCCTGCACAGTCGGCTGCACGTAGTACGACGCCTGCACAGTCGGCTGCGTAGCACGACGCCTTACAGTCGGGTAGTACGACGCCTCCACAGTGGGAGTAGAGTCGGCTGCACGTAGCACGACGCCTGTACAGTCGGCTGCACGTAGCACGACGCCTCCACAGTCGGCTGTACGTAGCACGACGCCTGTACAGTCGGCTGCACGTAGCACGACGCCTGCACAGTCGGCTGGCTGAAATGTCTCCAGTGTGGACTTTTCGAAAGCATCGAATTAAAAGATCGAATGCTCTTGTTGACTTAGTTAACGATGCTGTCGTCGTAAGAGCCGAAAGCTGATGTTTGATTTAAGTTGACAACCAAGTCTCAAAATGGTGTTGCCATGCTAGGGGGAAGTGTTTTCAATGGCATACGTAGCTTCAATGGGACATTTCTTTAGGGTCATGCGAAAATATTTCCAATTAATAGGGTACAAATTTATATTCCAATCTTTGGACCATCAGCACAGTATTTGCAAATCCGTTCGCAAGAAGACCGCATCGGCTGTACAGACAACTTCGCTGTACAATTTGACATCGGCAAACATCTGACAGGTGTAATCGATGTAGTCCGGAAGATCGCTCATGTACATGGCGGACTCTTCCAACTCTTCCCACTGGCCCTCTAGACGAGTGCTGCAGACATATGGGGGGTAGGCGAGAAAAGGACGGGCGCCTCAGACACAAATGGGCTTTTGAGACAGATAAAAACCGCATGGGCACAGAGGGGCACCTTCATTCAATAGCGTTGCCTGAAACATAGTGAGGAATCTGATATGAGGAATGTGATATGAGGAATCTGCTATGAAGATGGCAAAGCTTTCCGTCTGGGTGCCATTCAAACCGAAAAGGATACCGCGAAGAGAGGGTCATATACCAAGAGCTACAGAGTGGCGCCTCAAACGGATAGGAGGAGAAAAGATGGGGAGGGGCTCCCTAAACACTCGACAGGGGCATGGGCGAATATAAGGATTTTCATCGTAGGAAACTCTTCTGTAATGTAATACTTTTCAAAGGAGAGCCACTTCCCAGAAGTACCTAAATGGATGTAATGGATGTGCTGTCAAATTGGGCTGATATCAATTTTTGCTCACGCGAAAGAGGGGAGGAGGACTTTCTTTTGGCATTTTGATTTTCCAAAGGCACCACAGATCATGTATATTTAGTCAGTCAGTGATGGGGAAGAAGAGACTTGGCAGTTCACATTTGCACCCACTTCTCCTTGGATCCGACCCTGGACAGTGAGGGTCATGATGTAAAATAGAATGGGTCTCTGATACGTAGAAGCAGGCTTGCCGTCCTGAAAAAAAAACAGACACCGAACAGCAAAAGAAAAAGACGGTCCCCTTCTGCACTCGCAGACTGGCCTCCATCCTCGGGTTGGAAAGTGGTGGTTGATGAGCACACTCATCTCTACGTATATGACATTAATTTGGGCAATTCTATATATCTTAATATCAATATTGCACTTATAATGTTTGAGGTGCCTGTACTTCTACTTGTCCTTGCAATTACAACGCTGACAACAGCGCCAGACCAAGCTTTAAGCGCCATGTCGCTGTTCTCAGAATATGGCATTCGTGTGCAAAATCCTCCACCTCCGTCATCACAGTGCGAAACTGCGCAAGGTCGACCTAATTACGGCAAAATGCAACAAAGTAAAACATCACTTACCTGAGTAATTGCTTCAGCAATTGTATCATCCGGTACATCAGTACCACGCACTTGCGTGTCTGGATCATTAAACAAATATATAACAGCTGGGGCGTTCTAGGACAGATCGATCCACCCATAAAACTCCCACCTCTCAGAATGCGATTACAATTGGTGTACAGAGTAACTAGTATCTAACTTGTATTGAACAAACTTTGTATCTGATCCCAATGACCTTGCGACCTAGTTTTAGGTCAACAAAACTATTGCTTCTGCCTTTTTTTTACAGAAATATATTTTGAAAAATGAAGGCAAAACAATTGTTTATATCAATACCCACCACGAACCTGGTGCATTTTTATTTGTAATGTGTTACGTGACCTCGGAATATGGTCCTGTTTACGTCACCAATACCAATGCATGCAGTTGGGCAATATATGGAGCCATGGTGAAGTAGGGTGAAAGCCATTCTCATGTAGTAGGCTATTTTGACTCGCTCATGATCATGAATGCACCTTTTCGTGACTTTATCTGACCTGAGTTAACAAAGGGTCAAGCTCGGGAGCCAAATGATCTGAAATGAAAGCAAGTATTAAAACGTAGTTTCCAGAGTAGCGAATGGTTTAGTTATATCAGAAAAATTATATTATATCGTCCGAAATGCTGCCCAAGGATTTCATTCCGTCAACTTCCAACGTACTGTCCTCCACTTGTGGTTTGCTCGAACAGCCACATTCCTTCATCTCTTACGATCTGTCACAAAAGCTGGCTGCTTCTTATCTGACTGCACGATGCACAACACATTCATGGTTCATACTTTTCTGCAGCGGCTTCTACCATTCATCCGACGAGCTCCGGCAATAAATGGTGTTTACCTGAAGGTCACTGGTTAGGTCACGTGTCATTTCAAATCAAAAGATTATACTGTTTTAGAGAGCTCATATTTTTAACGTAAACCAGGGTAAGAGGCAATCTCAACCGTAGTTGAATACATACAGAACGCACCTAAAATTGTCATGTAAATACTTTCTAGCCTTGGGTCAAGTAAGGTAACTTGAGGTAACTTGAGGGGAGGAGGTCAAATTGGCGCTTTGATTCAGTATACAATGCAATTAATTTTATATGATACATTTTTTTGCAAGGATCTTGAAAAACTGACATAGTCGTAAATGCTTAGGAAGTACGCATATCGGTATATTCTGGCATGACGGCTGTGATGCCACATATCATGTTAAGTGGAAATATTTGAGTGACACTAACAGTGCACATTTTCACTGTACACAAAGACATTAAATTAACACAAAACTTAGGTGTTAGTCGATGCATGCATTATATGCCAGTAATTATACAATCTGAACTTGATGTCCTCGGGCCAAGTGAGGTCATCTGGGGAGAAGATGCCAAATTTCCATTTTGGTACAGTTTCCAGTGTGCATGACCTTCCAGGTAGGAATGTCTTTGGTAACTGAGATATCAATTTTATAACGACTTGGACATCTTTTCTAGCCCTAAGCGGTCATCATATTTGAATGACATGAATAATATCAAAGTAACTGAGAATGTCCTAGTTGAAGCCACATGATAATAAAATGACCTCTGGTACACTAACTGCATCTGTATTGATTTGTCAGCATGCATTGGTCCGATTTTATCCAATTCGAACAACCATTTCATACTTTAAATCCAGGCCTACGAACGACTTTATGACACCATTAGAAGATGACCTAAAATCAGCTTGAGTAAATTGTTATGCAACATACTCCAGGTGTTCATTTGAAGGTACTGAAAATCTCAAGCTGCTGTCTCAATTGGTTTAGCTGTTATAACAGATAAACCAAGGGGGTGTGAAAAGCCCCCAGTGACTCTCGGTTAGATGTTGTACTTTATGTGACTTGCTACCTACGTCATGTTCTTGAAGCTTTCGCGATTTGACTTGTCGGTTGGTTGGTTGGTTGTTGGTCCTTGCGACGCATTTGGCCGCTATGTCATTAGCATCGCTAATCTCTCCGCCGATTGGTCGTGGGTGGCGAGCGGCGACAGGTGAGATTCGAACCAACAACCTTTAGGTTTTGAGACTGACATCTAATTCCTGGACCACTTCATCCCTACTATGTGTATTGTCACTTGATTTCATTTGATAGCCGATACAACGCATGTGTCTACATATTTGCATGTGTCAATTACTTGGTACATTTGTGACTTAAGGCCATGACAGGTCATGCAAATGACCTTCGATGATCACAATCATGAACATTTGTAATGCTCTGTGGTTATACATACATGATACTACTTCAAAACGTACTCACAAAGGAAATATATGGCTCCATGTAATGCCAATCTGCATGCATTGGTATTGGCGATGCAAACAGGGTCACCTTCAGAGGTCACGTAGCACGTTATACCTATAATTACGCAAGGTTGTTGGTGCATATTCATATAAAGAAGTATTCTGCCTTCATTCTCTAAAATATATTCCCTTAAAAAAACTAGGGGAAGCTATAACTTTGTTGACAGTAAAATTAGATCACCGGGTTATTTGGGTCAAATGTAAAGTTGGTTCAAAACAAGTTACATATTTGAAATCAGGGTTAAATTGGAATTCTGAATCTATCCTTCACTTTGCATTTCTACCTAGAGAATATAGTTTTTTTATCGATTCGGAAATGCCAATGATTCGCCATGATCTGAAAATGACGGAGGGCACAGTTTTTTACCTTGGGGCCTAATAAGATGAAGAATGATCTAATTGAAATTAACGCCCCAGAATTACTTTGCACACCAATTTTCTTCTATTTCTGAGACATGGGTGTGTTCAAATCCGACATTACTGGATCGATTTGTTCTGGAACGCCCCAGCTTTCATTTCGTTCTTCTTGATCCCGTCCTTAAACACAGGCGAATGCATTTCTATTCACAATGTGAGCCGTTGTCCACGAGGTCACTGACTTTTAGTCGTATTACACCTGTTTAACACGCGCCCTGGAGGGCCTCTGAAAATTACGCGCACTGGAAAGGGCGGGGGAGAATTCCGCCCCCTAAGATCTCGGCTCCTAGTAAAGCTAGAGAAACGAAATTCTCAGGATGGATGGGTACGATAGGGAACTCTATTTGTGTGTAAATTTCATGACCTTAGGTCAATATCTTCAAGGTCAAATGAGGTCACATATGTCAAAATTTTCTTATTTTGCGTGGCTTGGCTTGCCATCGTTATGGATCGCTGTGATTGTGTTTAAATGATCCGAAATGGGCATCAATGATGTTTTGGACATTACTAATGATGCAATGCAGATGCTGGACCCGGCATTTGACCTCAGGTCACCTATATAGCAGCACTTTATAACGTCAGTTACCTGTTCCATTTACCGGAACCGGGTCGCCCGCCCGACTGCTCCGTCGGGCGGCTCGGCGCAATCGGCTTCGCGAAGAAAGGAGTGAAGTACATGAATAAAGTATGGAAACGCTTAGGTACACAATGACAAACAGTAGTTTTCAGGATGTGTAGGGAGTAACATGCAAAGTGACATGAATCGCATGACAGTCATTTGCATTTATGGCAACATTCCAGTTGACCAAGTTTGATTCCATTAATCTGTCATGAACTTGACCTGACTTGACCTGACTTGACCTCGGTGACCTAACATGACCTTGAAACTATATAGCATAAAAATATACATCAAACAAGTCGCTAGTGTTGCCAAGAACACTTCCATTTTGCCAATATACGGGAAGCGCATCAGCGCCGATATTTGTGGTCTGGCGTTACGAAATGTTTTGACTTTAACGGCCTCTAACTCGAAATATTTTCGGCCGATTTCCGTTTTTCTTCCTTTAAACGACGCGCCGGACATTTCGAAGCAGGTACGCAAAAATAGCGTATATCGACGGGTAAAATCTTGAGGAATGTACGAAAATTCGGAGGGGTCGGCGGATTTCACCCCCCACCCTCCAGTGCGCGTGTTAACTTCCACGTTGGAAGTTGTCGTTACATGCAGATTCCCGTCAAAAAGGATCTGATTTAGAACCAGATTTAAATCATTGCAAACCAGTTCAAAAACCAATCATTGCAAAAAGAACAAGAACTACCTTTGACTTTTATAAAAATGGATAGTTTGAGAAATCATCTAACAAATGAACTTGAAGGTATTTTTGAAGAAAATAATCCTGAAAAAGCATGTAGCAGTTTAACTAATGCATATAAAAGTGGGATTGATACATTTACATATACTCAAGTCTTATCAAGAAAAACAGCCTCCATAAAACCATGGATTTCACCTGCAATATTATGCTCAATCAACCAAAAGCAAATTTTATCTAATCAAACACTTACATATCGAACTGCTCAAAGCAAGACAAATATAACATGTATAAAACACACTGATTACAATAATTAGAAAGGCAAAAATACTTCCTTATGAGGTGGAATTTGACAAACATCAAAATAATCCAAAAAAGACATGGAAAATGCTTAACCAGATACTGAGGCAATCTCCTTCCAAACGTAATACCCCTGAAAAAATGAACACAGATGCAGACATCACCCTAGAAAATAATGCAGCTATAGCTGAAGGATTCAATAAATATTTCACAGAAATTGCACCAAAATTGAGAGAACAAATTCCTCACAGCAACACCAATGCTTTAGAATATATGCATACTTACCCAGATATATAAATGGTGCTATTAGCAGTAACATAAAACAATTTAGATGCAGTGATTGCTTCTTTAAAAAATGTTGGGTCAAGAATTGATGGAATAAATTCTAGGATATTTAAACAATCATATAGGTCCATATTAACACACTTAACCCATGTCATCAACTTATGACTGAGTAGTGGGATCTTCCCCAAGCCATTCAAAATTGCGGTTGTAAAGCCCATCTACAAAAAGGTGACCCAGCAACACTTAGTAACTACAGACCAATTAGTATTCTTCCATATATGTCAAAAATATTAGAAAAGATCATCTACAACCAACGTTTGGAACATTTCACCCTGCACAACCTACTTTCTGATAAGCAATTTGGCTTCAGAAAAGAAAGGTCCACATATTCTCTTCTCTTAATACAGAGCTTGATCACTAAAGGATTTGAAAATAATGAGTATGTTGTTGGAATTTACCTTGATTTGATACTGTTGACAAATAAATATTATGTGCACAAATGGAAAAATATGGTGTGAATGGAAATGCAATCAAAATGATACAGTCATATTTATCAGGAAGAACACAAGCTACCACAATAAATAACAGCACGTCTGCTTTCAGAAAAATTGAAATGGGTGTCCCACAAGGATCAATTTTAGGCCCCTTACTCTTTATAATATATTTAAATGATTTGGTAAATTTGCATGTAGAATGTGAGACATTTCTAGATGGTGATGACACAGCCATTTTTTTCAAAGCACTGGCTGTACAGAGCTTCATAACAAGATCACAAATTCCGTGCCTAAAATTTCACAGTGGCTGCATTCAAATCTTTTGTCCTTAAATGAATCAAAAACTGTATACCAGCTATATTATAATCATATAGCAGATATTGATATCAATATTGAATTTAATGGACTTGCTATTTTGCATCAAAATCCAGTAAAATATCTTGGTGTATACATACATGAAAATTTGAAATTTGCATCCCATATCAGCAGTGTCTCAAACATAATAAGTCGCAACATAGGAATGATATAAAAAATATATTTTCTAGGCAAAAATAACCTCCGAAAATTGTATAATGCATTAATTCTCCCATATATCAACTATTGCTGTTTTCTCTGGGGTACAAACTATGCTAATCAGACACACATATCCTTACTTCAGAAAAGAATTATGCGTATTATTGAGGGTGTATTTCTCCCTCAGAGTGCAAATCCTATCTTTAAAGAAGTACAAAATTATGAAAGTCCAAGATATAGCAAAACTCCAAATGTTGCTTATTATGCAAAAATTCATTTATAATCAGCTACCTCATTCTATTAGACCCCTTTTCACAGAATCGCTTAACACCTCATGTTCCACAAGATTGCAAAACCACTTCCAACACAGCTATTCAAACAAAAATGATCGTCTCTTCACCATTTAATGTTTTGGACCCAAGCTTTGGAATACTATCATAACAAAACATTTTCTGCATACAGAGATACCAAATTCTAAGATTGTTCTAAAAATAGCATTAAAACATACTTCTTGAGCAGATATTAACTGACTTGAGCATTCACTACATCTGTTGGATACCAGGGTAGTACACATGCGTATGTATGTGTGTTTGTGTGTGTGCATGTCCTTGTGTGTATGTGTGTGCAGGGGTGCTGGCATGTGAGTGTGTGTGTGTGTGTGCGTGCGTGCGTGCGTGCGTGCGTGCGTGCGTGCGTGCGTGCATGTGTGTGTGTGTGCGCGTGTGTGCGTGCGTGCGTGCGTGCGTGCGTGTGTGCGTGTGTGCGTGTGCGTGCGTGCGCACGCGCGTGTGTGCGTGTGTGCGTGTGTGCGTGTATGTGCGCGCGCGTGTGCGCGTGCGCGTGCGTGTGCGTGCGCGTGCGTGTGCGTGTGTGTGTGCTTAACTATATATACAAGGTGAAAACACCCAACCATAGTTCCTCC
The DNA here is from genome assembly GCA_034440615.1 of Ashinkailepas kermadecensis. NCBI lineage: Eukaryota > Metazoa > Arthropoda > Thecostraca > Neolepadidae > Ashinkailepas > Ashinkailepas kermadecensis. The sequence continues at coordinate 872,483 of JAOTOM010005085.1, forward strand.
CACACTCCACTCAGCAACAGCCTATGCTTAGCTGGATGGAGTTGTGGGAGGAGCCAAAGTAAAAAAATGAATTTCAAATTAGGAGTGCTCACTACCATCTGTCCACAAACCAGCTACTAACATTATAGTTTAGACCTTAACTTCATTTTTGGATGGACCTAGGGCCAATCATATGTCACCTTTGGGTATGACTACTTACAGCATTCTTTATTATTAGTTTTATTGCTCTAATACCGGGTGCTTTGTATGCTTCTTTATTTGTTTTCCATCTCTTAGCTGGGAGTGCCGCGACATTACTGTTTATTTTAGGGTGTTAACGTAAGGTGCTTGCAGTCGTTGGATAAGAGGAGGAGGGTCGTTGGGTAAGGGCGTTCCTGGTCACCTGATCTTGGGTGGCGGACCTAAAAAAATCACAAAAATAAATATTTTGGATAAGAGTACAAAGAAGGACATTGTTGCTGCAAATCACATACTTTTACAAAGCATTACTCATTACCATAAAGCAAGCAGTGATTGCCATCAAATTAATTTAAGCCACAGCGTAACAAAATATATCGCCCTGGCTCAGCACCCAGCTTGACAATGGGGCAGATCGATTCGACGAAGATACGTACAGGAAATGGATACCCGACTAGTCAGTGCTAATATCATCACAATTGATAAAAGTCCGTATTCTTACGTCAGTTACATTTAATATGACTTTCTCCTTGACATTGTAAAGTAGTTCGAGAAAATACTATATTTTGGCATGATAAGCTGTCGTGCACGGCACTTCATCAGAATCACAAAATGTAAAATTCACCTTCTAATCAGTACATCAACACGTGTTTAATCTTGCCTGGCACCAGGCATCTGGCAAACGAAACTAATGACGTTCTGTGACCCTATTAACACAACATGTGGCTTGGACACACTACACTGTCATCATCAAGGTTACACCGTCACAACATCACAACAAAAACCGCGATGCTACATTGCTGTTCAAAGCTAGTTTCCTATCCCTAATACATATCGACTCGTATATTTTCCTGTTGGTATAGTCCCTCGTTTTTGTGTGTAAAATTTGTATGCTAAACGGATTGCCATCCGTATAGTCATGGTGACACGATCTGGCATGGTGTCCTAGTGGCGTATCAGATGTTGTATTGCACAAACTACGTAAATGTTCACTGAATGAAAGTCGCACAGGTCGTTTACTCTCACCGATATAACTGGCACCACACAACTTACAAGCGATTTCGCACACCATCGTTTTGTCAGTGCATCGGCCTTTAGTTATAGCCAAAAAAGTATAGCACGTCCGGTTTCCAGTGGGACAGAGAGGATCAGTACGAGAGGAGCTTGCTAAGTTTTTTTCCAACGTGTTATTAGACCGCAATGCAAGCTTCACACTGAATTTCGACCCTTTGCGACCTGTTTTACTTTGCATAGAATAATTCCATCCACATAAGGCAGGGTTAGCTAGCCATCTACATCTTTCGGAGGTCTACCACTCTAGTTAAACCGAAAATTCCCACCATTCGCCCTATCCAATTCCGTCGTCCCGATAATTTCAGCTCTCCCTGTCGAATAGTCCAGTATCCCCTCGTTTGATTTACCATCAACCTTTCCCCTACGCCGGCAACTGTTATCTGTATAACCCCACCCACCACTGCCCAGCCCCTTTGACTGTCTCCTATGTAACCCATTTTCAACCTCTCTCCGTATCCTATTGATGACCCCAAGAGGACAACTGTTCTTTGTGAAAAGCTATACGATCAATTTGAAACTCCGTAATCTCGCAGGCTCGTCGGAAGAAAACTTCGCTGTCCGCCTGAACTGAGACCTTACTATGTTTAACTTGGTGTGGTTATGGTGAGCCTAGGTGTAATTTAAAATTATTCCGGCATTGTTTGGCTTAATGTACAATTGTGTTGAGTACACACACTTGGCGCTATTTCTGGAGAGAGTTATCAGGGTATCCAGCATAGGAATGGCTCCCTCACCCTCCCCAGCCATATCCAAAGTGAACTTAATCATATGATGTATGCTATTCATGTAACTCACGAAAGCAAGTAGTGACGCTTTACCTTGCAGTCATACCCAGCAAAGCCATCTATGTACCGTGCCAAAAGAGCAGGTCGAATTTCAGCACCTTCCAAGGTTTGCCTCTCGAAACGGTCCAGGTACAAAATCGCCACTGTGGGAGCTGCAGGGCTCCCCATGGCTATGTTCAGTCTAGGGTCAGGGTCCAGGGCCCAGGGTCAGCCGGCGCAACAGGAGCAGGAGTTAACAACAGTAAATGGTATGTTTAGTCTAGGGTCAGGGTCCAGGGTGCAGGGTCAGCCGGCGCAACAGGAGCAGGAGTTAGCAACAGTAATTGGTGTGTTCAGTCTAGGGTCAGGGTCCAGGGTTCAGGGTCAGCCGGCACAACAGGAGCAGGAGTTCACAACAGTAAGTGGTATGTTCAGTCTAGGGTCAGGATCCAGGGTCCAGGGTCAGTCGGCGTAACAGGAGCAGGAGTTAACAACAGTAAGTGGTATGTTCAGTCTAGGGTCAGGGTCCAGGGTGCAGGGTCAGCCGGCGCAACAGGAGCAGGAGTTAACAACAGTAAGTGGTATGTTCAGTCTAGGGTCAGGGTCCAGGGTGCAGGGTCAGCCGGCGCAACAGGAGCAGGAGTTAACAACAGTAAGTGGTGTGTTCAGTCCAGGGTCACCCCATTCAAGACAATCAACTGCTTCAGCCAATTACCCTTGCCATTACCATGCCAAATATCATTGCCTCGGCAATCACAATCACAAAACAAGCTTCTTAGAACTGAAGCCGTGGGTTCCTTTGACAGTGTTTTGCTTAGTTTATGGTAATGAAATGCATGTAATCAAAATAGGATGCTCATAGTAATGTGGTTATGATGTCACTAGTTGTTGTTGGTAATTGTGTGTGACAGTTGGTTATTTTATGTCCTCCTTGAAACCGCAAGCCGTGGGACATTCATCATCCTCATCATTGTATGCAGAGGTATTTGGACAGGGCTTGGGGGAAGTTAGCAGCAGCCCCACTCACAGATCAGACGAACGAGAGGCGTCGAGACGCACGTATGGCTACATTTGTCGCTTTTGGTTTCCCCAAAATTAAACAGTATCTTCTTGGCCCTGAAAATAAAGTTGCCGGACTCCGAAGCGTTTTAAGGACGGGGTAGGTCCGATCAGGCCTTTTCGCTGAAGGAAGGTCTATCGTAACCTCAACAGGTCATAACCTGCACAGTTCATAACCTCCACAATTTCAACATACTAGAAGCGGCCGTAACCTCCACAGGTCATAACCTCCACAGTTCACAACCTCCACAACTCCGAAGCGGTCATAACCTCCACAGGTCATAACCTCCACAAATCCAAGAACTTCATAATGTCCCAGAAGCATCACTTCAGCTAGCTATCGCTAGGTAGCAGCACGGTCTAGGTATTATGCTAGGTTAGGTTAGGTTAGGTCAGGTTAGGTTAGGTTACTATACTTCAACGTTCAATCTCAAGACATTATTCCATATTCGTTGCGATAATACCTAGACCGTACTGCTACCTAGCGATAACTAGCTGAAGTGATGCTTCTAGGAAATTATGGAGTTCTTGTATCTGTGGAGGTTGTGAATGGGGAGGTTATGACCGTTTCGGAGTTATGGAGCTTGTGACATGTGCAGGCTGTGACCGCTTCGGAGTTGTGGAAATTATGACCTGTGGAGGTTATGACCGCTTCGTAGTTGTGGAGGTTATGACAGGTGGAGGCTATGACCGCTTCGGTGTTATGGAGGTTGTGAGTTGTGGAAGTTATGACCTGTGGAAGTTACGACCTCTTTGGGTATGCTGTATTTGTGGAGGTTATGAACTGTGGAGGTTATGACCTGTGGAGGCCATGATACGCTGTCACCTGATAAACTGCCGCAGTGTGCCGCCGACCTGACAGAACCACATGTCTCGGAAGTGTGCATATATCACCGTCCTAACCCTGGCAGATGACAATTTCCTCAGCGAAGGAGGGACAACAAAAACGTATGCACATGCATATTCCCACGTGATATCGCAGTCGTGTGTTGCAACATCGGCCGGGGGGAGGGGGAGGGGGGTTGAGTGGCGAAGACGTGCCCTTGTCTGGACCTTACTAAGTAGCACGTGCCATGCAGGGTGAAGCGCCTTCAGAAGATATACTACCCATGCCGTCCGACCATGTCCCTCTCCCCGAGGGCTAAAGTGGAAGGAGAAACATCTCTCTTATCGTTTCGGAAATAACCCTCTTGCCCAACTCGTTTTTTTACCGATGCGACGCGGAGAGCACACGAGCAAATGTCACCCGCACCGCTCGCTGAACAACATTTTTCGCTGTCTTGCTGTATGCACTGGCCAGGATTTGTGTGAAGAAATATTGGATGGGGAAATTTGACGGTTTGTCGGAAGTTGCTCCCCACCGAAGCGACCGCTGAGTCCGCTCTTGCGCATACGGACATATTAACTTTGTTTAATGTGGCCCTTTTCTTCTCCATAGTACGTAGGTGTATACGTAATGGGCTCATGCATCTTTCACCGGTGGCTGTCCATGTGCTAACGTTATAAAATAAGACAAATAAGTGCATAGCATGGCAAATACAGTAAGCGCACCATTCACGCATGCATACTCTTGTTCATACCAAACGCATTAAAACAACTAACATGGTCGCATGTGATAACCATATGAGACGGGTCAAGGTATCCATTTTTTTCTATATGACTTGAATTATGCAAATCATCGACACGTAGATGCTTAGCATTGCACGTAGGTGATGCGCATTACGAACAATGTTATAATTGCCAAGTTCAAGAAAATGCGCGCGCGTTTCCAAGAGTTAAATAGTTATCTGTTTAAGCTCGTCGTATTGTGCTATGAGTTCATATTACCGTATATTCCTATAACACGTTGGTACTTTTTAGTTGGGAACAATTGAAATTACACTTGGAGGTCCGGGTTTGTTCGAGGAGGTCCGAGCCCCTCCTGTTTTGACACCTTGCTAATGTTAGATTGTCATTGCCCCTATTCAATCTGACATTTTTGGATCCGAACCCCGTCCCCCACACTTATTGGTGGGAAGTTTCCAACCTTGGTTGATATCAGAAGTGGATCTGAGCTAAATACTTTAAATTAAAGGTTAAAATACAATCTGCCAGCAACTTAGGTTGCATTTTGGTAGCTCGCCAGGAATGCTTTACGATCGTATATAGCTACTTTAGCTGGACTGATTTTCGCATGGTTCACAGAAGTATAATTATCACCTGGCAGTCAGGTTGTCAGGTTCGAATCCTGGCATGGCGTGAACATATCATGTACATCATTGTCATGTACATCATTGTCATGGACATCATTATCATGTACATCATTGTCATGGACATCATTATCATGTACATCATTGTCATGGACATCATTGCCATGGACAGCACTGTCATGAACAGCATCATTGTTATGGACATCGTTGTCATGGAAATCATTGTCATGGGCATCATTGCCATGGGCACCATTGTCATGGCCATCATTATCATGGGCATCATCGTCATGGGCAACATTGTCATGGAGCTCATTGTCATGGGCATCGTTGTCATGGGTGTCATTGTCATCGACATCATTGTCATGGACATCATTTGATATCGCAATTTTGAGTCCTCACTGAAATATATTTTAATCCATGGCACTAGAAATTCAAGTAGCCATGTGAACAAACCTTGGAGTATTCAGTACTATCTGCTCGCACATATCCGGAGCCCATTGAGTACTCCGCCCTGCCATTTTTTGGCGCGATTGACTGCCCGTCGCCGCAGTTTTTTTATGTTTCATTTTCGTGGGGCGACACCCGTCGCTCTTTTCGTTCATTTCTAGGGGTGACACCTGTCACCCCGCGCGGATTTGTTTTTCTCTCATCGTATTTCCGTTCCCTTTGTTTCTGCGTGTTCTTGTTTATTTAGAGTTCATTAGGTAGGTTTTTCCCCGCGATGGGGAAAAACGAAAGAAGGATACCGACCCCAACTCGCCACCTGACTCCGAATCGGAATTCCCTGCACTGACCACGCCTGCTGACCATCGCTCGACTTCGGACCTTGCACATGATGTCCCACCTCTTGATGCAACTGTTGATGACCCGCGCTGGACTATTCCTCTCGATGACATCATGGACGCCCTTTGTGCCTCGCCAACCCTTGCTCGTCCCAAGACCACGACTTCGTCTCGCGATCCCGACCAGACCATCACCCTCCACGCCGCTGACCTACGCTCGAACCAGACCACGCCCTCCCAACCTGGACCCATCGAACCCTACCTCGACAGTGCTCGCTCTTACATAGTAGTCAAGCCTGTCGAGGAATCCGTTTCCTTCCGCCGTATTAACGTTTTCTGGCCGACCAAACAACTCCTCGCCATCTGCTCCTTAACCAATCCTGACATCGAAGCCCCTGCCAACGGAACCCTTGTTATTAAAACTCAAACCTGAGCCCAGACCAAAGCCCTCCTCCATACCACCACATTTTGTGGGAAGTCCGTCACAATTACCCTACATTCCAACCACAACACCACCAAGGGCACCATCTTCGCGCCGGAGCTCCGCTTCATGTCTTCACTTCATATCTCGCTTCATGTCCGCAGACGGAGCTCAGGCCGGAGGGGGTGACCCACGTCCACCGTATCACCTTCTTCAAAGACGGCCAGAAACGAGATACAAGCCTCCTTGTCCTTACCTTCAACTCTACCACTCTTCCCAAGACCCTCCTCGCCGGCTACATCCGATACCAAGTCCGCGTATCTATTCCTAATCCTCTCCGCTGTTTTAATTGCCAGCGCTTCGGCCATGGCAGTAAGACATGTCGCCAACCAGCCCGCTGCCCCAAGTGCGGTGAACCACCCCATCCTGATACCACCTGCTCAAAGCCTGCCCACTGCTTCAGGTGCAACACATCCGATCACCTCACCACTTCCAATCTCTGTCCAGTCTGGTGACGGGAAAAAGAGGCTTGCGGCGTCAAGGCCACGACCGGAGTCTCTTACCCGCAGGCCCGGCGGACCGTCGAGGCCACCTCCCCGACCACGAAAACGTACGCCCAGACAGCCACCATTGCTCCATCCACACCTCGCGTCAAAACAAATTCCACGTCCACACAATCAGAACTTATACCAGGCCTGGCACCACTCACCAAATTTAAACCAATCACCACCACGACACAAACAACTCCGGTTCCCAATAGACAGACCACTCCGGCTCCCAACAAGCGGACCACTCCAGGGAGGAGTGACAGGCTCCGTAGTCACTCTGCTGCGGGAGGAAATTTACGTTCCTCATCAGCGGGTCGCCGATCGAGCCCTGCGCGTCCAGCGCCGGCCGGCGCCCACGTAACACGACCAACTCCAAGCCGGCGGTCATCCCCCGAGGCAGTAACCGGCCGCCGTGACCTTGCCAAGGTCACCGGTCGACCGGACGGCTCGAGCGGGTCCACCGCCGTCCGCACTCAACACGCATACCCACCTGAACTGCACTCCTGGCTCCGACATGCACCGAAAGGTGCCGACAAACATTAACACTTCTTTTCCCGATGTCTACATTTCTACAATGGAATTGCCGTAGCTTAATATGAAAATGGGCCGAAATGAAAGCCTTTTTCAGTATTATCGCACCTATTCTCCTAGCACTCCAAGAAACGTGGTTTTTGTCTAATGATACATACAACTTCAATCTTTTCAATTATTCACTGTATCGTCACGACGAGGTCCGTGGATCATATCGAAGTGGCGGTACAGCACTTTACATAAACAATTATTTTACACATACACACATTACACTTAATTCACCTTTACAAGCCGTAGCTTGTACTTTACGTTTCCATGGTAGGAATATAGATGTATGTTCCATTTATATTCCACCACACACAGACAACACAAATATTTTGACACAATTATAAATCCTTATAGCACATTTCAAGAACCCTTTCATACTACTCGGATGCTTGAATGCACATAGTCCAGCCTGGGATCAAACACGTACACATAGAGACACTCGAGGCCACATCATTGAACACATTTTAGACCGACATAATTTAGTACTACTTAACACCGGAGAACCAACATTTTTCACCTTGGACATCATACAGAAACAGCTATTGATTTATAAATATGCTCTCCGACCCTGGCCATCGATTTTGACTGGACCATTGATACTGACATTCATCACAGCGACCACTACCCCATCAAATTAACACCCACATTTTCAACAGGACCGATACTACACCCAGTTTCATCCCCCGCTGGAAAATTTCGAAGGCCGATTGGACAACATTTCAGGAATTTTCACATATTCAATACAACCCCAGCATTTCTCCCGTCGGAAACATCAACTTAATTACAAATACACTTATCGAAGCAGCATCTACTACAATTCCACTCACAAAACCTTTTACAAAACGAACGCCAGTACCTTGGTGGTGTCCCGAAATTTAACGTGCCATCGTGGTAAGAAAAAGAGAATTTAGAAAATATTCACGTCACCCCGACCAACAAAATTTAATCAACCGGAACTATGAACGTGCGAGGACCCGCCGCATCATTCGTGAAGCTAGGCGCCGTTCATGGTTTTTATATTTACAGCAACTTACATTTCAAACACCTTTAAGCCAAATATGGGGATTAATCCGCCGTTTGAGAGGAAGATCCCCATTCAGATCTCTACCGGCCCTCAAGCTTCACAACATCACCATTACCGAACCGCAAGCAATAGTAAACACCATAGCAGATACCATTGCCCACCATAGCTCCGACGAAAACTACAGACCGGGTTTCATAGAAAATGCACAACACACTTTATACCTCGATCTCGCACAATTTGATTCTGACAACTCAGAAATATATAATACTCCTTTTCAAATTTCAGAACTTGAGACAGCCATTTCCTCCGCCGGCAATACTTCAGTAGGACCCGACAGCTTACATTATTCTTTTTTTTCAGACATTTACCGGATCACACCAAATATTGCATTTTTCACACATTTAATACACTATGGGCAACTCATATCTTCCCCGAAACTTGGAAAGAATCTTTCATTATACCCATCCCAAAACCTGACAAGGACCATAGTAACCCCACTAATTCTCGACCCATTGCACTCACCAGTTGTTTAGGAAACCTTTCTGAACGTATAGTTATAAAAAGACTGACCTGGCACCAAGACACAAATTCCCTTCTATCTCCCTTTCAATGTGGCTTTCGACGAGGACGCAGCACCATAGATCATCTTATTCGGTTAGAGACAGACATCCGTCAAGGCTATTAAAAAAAAACATGAACACACTATCGCAGTATTTTTAGACATAAGCAAAGCGTACGATATGGTTTTCAAACCCGCATTACTCTTAAAAATTCAACAACTCGGTATCAAAGGACATTTAGCACATTATTTAGTAGGTTTTTATCTGGTTCTCGTCGATTCCACATCAGGTGCCGGTCAGCCATTTCCGATCCACATTGTTTTCAGAACGCCCTACCACAGGGAAGTTGTCTTTCACCAGTATTATTCAACATTATCATTAATGATCTTTTCGATAACATGCCTACCAATATAACATATTCACTATTTGCAGACAACAGCGCAATCTGGTGCTCCGGGAAAAATTATGAACATTGTTTAATTCGCTTGCAAAACACACTGGACAGAATACACGAATGGTCCCTGAACTATGGTTTCATTTTTTTTCGGCCCCAAAATCTGCAACACTGATATTCGGTAAATCGACACCCTGCCCAAACCCAGACACACCGCTTCACCTCGGAAACAATCACATACCTCTTGTAAATTCATTCAAATTTCTTGGTATTATTTTTGATCGAAGGCTATCTTTGCATAAACACATCAAACATGTCCAGACGAAATGTTTTCATCGACTCAATTTATTTCGCTGTATTACTTCTTCCTCATTCGGAGCCGACCGCCATACGTTTTTACATCTCTACAAATCATTAGTTCTTCCCATCATAGAATATGGGTCGGTAGTTTATGCTGGTGGCACTCCGCTTTGAAACTTTTGGACAACATACAAAATAAATTTATCCGCATAGCACTCGGTACAATGACTACTTCTCCCATCATTTCTCTACAAACCGAATCAGGAAATCCACCATTAGCTCTACGACGAATGGAACAAACACTTAGGTATGCCGCAAAAATTCAGTTTAAAGAACACCACCCCACACACGCATCCTTGCGAATTCTCCCAAACTTACACAACTATTTAGGTCCAGCCGAAAAGCGAACTGGTCTCACTATAGCTTCTCGAGTCAAAACATTTTCTGAACAACTTCATTTCACTATTCCACACATTACTTCTCTTTCTCCACCAACTACACCACCGTGGCCGATGGCCGAACGACACATTTTTTTCTGACCACCACCCCAAAATCACAACTTTGTCCAGAATATGCAAAACAAAAATTTCACCAATTTCGTTCTCGTTATCGTCATGTTCCTTTTGTTTTTACCGACGGATCAAAAGACGTAAACCTCACTGGAAATGCCATTGTTTCGGATACACACACAAAACAGCATCGCTTGCCAGACGGAACCTCCATTTTCATCGCAGAATTGCACGCCATTCTCATTGCTCTTCGCTATGTCCGCAACCGTTCAATCTGTCACCCCATGCGCAGTGTTGTTGTTTGTTCTGACTCCAAATCTGTTTTTCAGTCACTTTCTTCACTTTCTTTTTCGCACCATTGCCATATCTCCATTTACGATACCATTGAAATACTTGATCTGATGGGCGTGAAGGTCCGTTTCCTGTGGGTGCCCAGCCACTGCGGCATCCCAGGAAACGAAGAAGCCGACAAATTAGCAAAAGCATCATTACACCTCCAAAACATCACAGAAATTCCACCACATTTTGAATCATCAATACAACAGAGCATTCGACATTTTTTTTAACCAAAACTGGACACAAAACACAAACCATACACAATTACGTTTCATCAAAACTGCCGTCGATATCTGGATCACATCATATAAAAAACCGACACGAAGAAAAAGTTATATCACGTTTACGCATCGGCCATACTTTTCTTACCCATCGATATATATACACGGCTTCACCTCGACCTTCATGCCCATCATGCAACACATATCTTGCAGTTCCACATATTCTCCTTCATTATCAGAAGTACCAAAGCCCACGAAAAACACTGACATATTTTTGCCATACACACGAAATTCATTTTAATCTGCCTACACTATTAGGGGATGATCAGCCAATTCTCATCAAACTACTTTTCAATTTTCTCCGCAATACAAACCTGTTCCAAGATTTATAAACTGAATTATTTAGCATAACACAATATACATTTTCTCATTGTGGCACGAAATGGCCTGAGGAGGCCGAAGTGCCCAACCCAACAAAGCTGAACTAAAGAACAAACATGTGAGCAAATGATATGATTCAAAGGACAGTCTGTGCACACTTAGCATTGCGAAATGTCCGAGTATGCCAAAGATATGCATTCTGAGATGTTTTTGACAGGAACACCAGCAGCGTCGGTCAGTCTGCCGGCTGAAAAATCCACGATATCGAGCGACCAGCCGACTTAGCATGCCGAATGATGCCGGACCATCGAGCGCTGAGAAGGTGTGGTTATCACATCAGCAGTATATGGGCTTCAGTATTCAGCACTTCATTATTGCGCATCACATACAAATACGAATGCCGCTAACGCACCGCTACCACACGCACCTATAAACATATGAACTGTGCATATGTGTCCTCGGTGCATGTGCTGATCACAGTATCGAATTTTCTCAGTTCACCTGACACAGAGATGTCAAGCGCTAAGGGGAGTCCCTAGGAGGAGGATAAGGAGTAGAGCTAAGTTGAGTCCCTAGAGGATGATGATAGAGAATAACGATGGTTGTGAGGAATACTTAGGGTCCACGTCAGAGCTAGAAAGCCCTTGAAGCTAGAAAGACTGGCAATGACTGGGATGTGCTAAGCTTCCCGAGCCTTGAGGGGACACGTACCCTCGTCCCCCTCTCGAAGCCTTCCACGTTTTTCATGGTCAGATTCATTGTCTGTTATTCATACGTCTGGGACAGTTGGAAGGATTGCTGTATGCGGTTTTCGGCTTAGTTACCAATTATTCTGTGCTCTCGAGATGCTACGCGGTATTCGAGGCCTCAATGAGATCACGATTAAAAAGAGCTATATTGCGTTGCTTAGCCCTGCTCCGGTAGTGGGGACCAGGCGCGCACCCAGGATTTTTCCATGGGGGGGGGGGGGGCCCGGACCGAAAAGGGCACTTGGCCGGCTTCAAAAGGGCACTTAACCGGCTCCAAAAGGGCACTTTGCGGCCAGGGGCACACTGGAAGGTTTGTTGACCGGGGGAGGGGTGGCAAGCAACTTGTTTTAAAATTGCTAGAAAAAATGATTTTTTGGCCGGAATGTCCCAAATTTAGCCCGAATATCACCTGCTTTATCATAAGGCGGGTGATTTTTGGGCTAAATTTGGGACATTCCGACCAAGAGGGCACTTTTCGGTTAAAAGGGCACTTTTGGCCAAAAGGGCACTTTGGTCTCATGGGGGGGCCCCCCCCCCTCCGGTGCGCCACTGGTGGGGACTGACGGCAGAGGTGAAAAAATCCGGCTACTCGGCCACGAGCGTGGGTGACAGATATTTGAAAAATATCTCAAGTTATGGTGACAACTTACGGTACCGTATTATCATTGAGTATGGATTGTATTTATCATCAGGCCGGTTTGCTTCTTAACATACCCAGTCAATTTGTTTTTCCTAACCATACAGACATATACGTACTCATCTTGTTTCAGTACATGTATCAGAAGCGTACCGAGGCAATTTAGTAGCTATGATCGAGGGGACAAGGGGGCTGAAAAAACGCTACCACTCGAGGTAAAGTCCATAGGTTTTAACATTGCCGTGGTAAGCCCTGTCACCTACGAACTGTCCCGTCCCCGTCCAGAGATTGAACCCGACGCAACAGTTCCGTTTTCCGGCGCAGTTTGTGGCGCGTGGCACGGCTCACATCACAGGTAACGAGATATGGCTGACATCACGTGAAAGCCCCAAATGTTGGCTATCCGTCGGGCACAATTCCGTTGCGGTCGGGTCAACGTGCTGCGCGTGCGCGTCACGCGGGGTCCTGGGAGAAGGGTGTCCGGTGATTCATCGGCCGCCCTAGGAATAGCATGTAAAACTGAGATTTTTCGTTCGGAAAATCACAAATTTTAGCGCTCCCCATCGGCCAGATTCAGACCGCCATATCTCGACAACCAATGGACCGATCGACACCAAACTAACACCTCAGTGTTGCCACGACAATTGTCAACATCGCCGTGGTAATCGTTTCCGAGTCACCCGCCACACGCACGCGAGGGGGTGTGGAAAGCGGAAGCGACGTTTTTGAGCGTTTTTCACGATTGGGTCGGGTTCTCGGAAACGGCTAAACTTGGCGACTTGCCGTCACTTTCACCTCTTGGCCCCATGTACCGGCTATAATTTTCCAACTGACTATCAGTGGCTGCAGTGTGTGCGGGCGCCGTCATGGTGACACGGGCTGCACGTGTTTCGGTCCGTGAAAAAGGCTCCGCTTTCCACTGTCTCCACACCACTGTCGAATGACACTTCGCGGATAAAGTTATATACGCGGATAGCCCCACTCTTTATGATGCTCACAGTTCTTTCGGATTTTACCCATCGCAAATACTTTGGTTGCAATCGTCGATGCCCGTAACCGTTACCATGCGTCACTTTCGGCAATCTCAAGCGGCAGACGGGGCGGGACAGTGTCCTGTCACCGTCCAGAGATTGAATCCGACGCAACAGTTCCGTTTTCCGGCGCAGTTTGCTTTCAAAGCTGGTTTCAGTGTGTACGTATCTACCTAATAAGTACCAAGGCGCTGTTGAAGCTGAACTTGTGTATGTTTGCGTAAGTGGTGTTTCGTCTCTGAGATTGGAAACATGGCCTTGTCTTTGATGTTGGCCGCCCAGAATATTTTTATCACCGGGAAGTTTTCCACTCCATTTTTTTCCAAAGGATGAATTGAGTCTGACAATGACTGCGATCTCCTTGCTGTTTGGTCATGATCATGGGAACATGGAAACACGGAACATGACCGTGCGAAGTATAAAAATAATTTTTAATGACAGAAACAAATCACATCATTCTCCAACTTGGAATGCTACACATCTTTCCTCTCATAATCCAGGATTCAGATGAAAAGAAAAGCCCTCAAAGTCCTCTGCTCTATACCAACCTGTAATGCCACATAATTTTCTTCTCCAATTCCAGAATTCCAAGACATAAACCCAACCCTGGTCATACCTATCTGAAGTGACACTTTTCTCAGTTTCTCAGTTTGACACTTTTTCATTTCTCAGTCTAACATATTATTTCAGCCATTTTGCCAAACTGCAGACTTCTGGAATCCTTATCATTAAAAAAATGTTTTGGTTCTTCCAATATGAGCCTTCATTTTAATAATTTCATCTGGTCACTTCCATGGGTTTTATTTATTTGTGCCAGGGCCCATGTTTTGTCATAAGCAGTACTTGTTGCATTGACCAAAAGTGTTATAAATTACTTGAAACCAATGCAAAATATGACCTATGACACTCTGTCCTTGATATTGGTGCTATATTGAATTCCTTATAGTACAAGGGAATTCAAGTTGTATTGTTGAATTTCATTTTCAATGAGTCATTGGATTTGGAGAACAACATGACTTAATACCATGTTTATCAGCATGATTAAGATGATGTGACCACTGATTCCCCTCAGAAATGCTTATTTTCAGTTGGAAAGCAAAATAATGTACTACAATTTTTTAATACCTAAAATAACCTAGCCTGGTTTGCCCTACCTCCTTTTAAATTGTTTCTTCAATATAGGCACAATTTGTGTGTTCAATAATACAAATTTTAAGAAACCTAACCTGGCCTTACCTTTTTTTTCAAAGAAAAAAATCTTATTTTTGGCTGACATAAAATGAGCATATTTTCACAATAGAAGCTAGCCTAACCTGTGGTTTTGCTTTGCTAAGTAAAATGTGTGTACAACATATTGTGAGCACATTAAACCACAATAATACCATTATATTTATGGATACGCACAATAGAAGCAGGATTGGCTTATAGGATGTGTTGTAATTTGACATATTAATTAATAATTGAAGATCGTATATAATTGAACAAATTGAAGATCATATAAGGACTAAAGCGTTCTTCTTTGTTCCATTTCAGCGGCATGGTCGATATTTTGCGCTCACACACAGGCGTACGGGTCTTACTGTGAGCTATCAACATGTGACAGCCTGGTGTTGTTCGATATTCTGCAGGTGACAGGCTGGACACTTTTTTCACCTCTGACTGGCGGATTCCGCCCGCGCCCCTGTTTTTGCCTGCCATTCCCTGACCTTCTGTGATTGGAGCGTGCATTTTGTTGACTGTTACTAACTTGCATTATTTTACTTCGGACCAAAATTTATATTTCGCAACTATATCAGAGGCGGCTCCAGGATCAAATAGTGGGAAGCACCCTCGATATATTTTTGGGAGCACGAAGGAACTGCTTCTGAATATTTGCATTGCTTTGCTGTTCAAGTGACGGCAATTTAAAATTAAATTACTTATATAACCATGCTTAG
Source organism: Ashinkailepas kermadecensis (assembly GCA_034440615.1). Lineage (NCBI taxonomy): Eukaryota > Metazoa > Arthropoda > Thecostraca > Neolepadidae > Ashinkailepas > Ashinkailepas kermadecensis. The sequence goes on from JAOTOM010005085.1 coordinate 888,155, forward strand.
CTACAGAACTGCTTGTTTCGAGCCTAATTATGTCAGGGGCGGATCCAGGGGACAAATATGGGCAACATGTGAACGGTTTTCAAAAAGTGGTATCATTTACGGTGCAATCGGAAAGTTGGAAGGGTGGGGTAAATTCAGGACAAACGGTCACAATGCATTACAAGTAATGGCGTCACCACCTGGAGTTTCCAGGTCAGGTCCAATCACAGGGGCTAGGAAGAATTTTAAAGCTACCTGGGTAAGCCCGTGACTGTCTTCTGTCCCCGTCCCTCACACTTAACGTAAAAACTCTGATTTGGGAAGCGTTGGTTTCGGTGCCACTCACAATTATTTCCGTTCTTATATTTTATGGTAAATATGTGCAGTCAAACTGTTCCAAAGTTCAGCCTCTACTCTTCACATTTTTATATGCCCATGTCTAACCCAGACACAGGCAGCCGACCCCATCATCTTCCCGTCGTAGAGACAAAGCAACGGCTTTCCTCGATCATAAAATGGTAGGTTATTACGCTGGTCTCTTGTTTTATACTTTAACGAGTTGGCATTTGTGCAGTACCAATGGGTATTGCCATTACCGGCGGCTATTGCTGCAGAGAAAGCCTTTTATTCAGCAGCTGGCAGCCAAAGCCACAATGATAATGATAATCGGTCCAACACAAGCATGGAGGAAGATAAAAATCATGTTTGCTGTTTTGTAATGCACAGTGCCATGTAATAGCAGCACAACCCCTTCAGAGGCAGCACATCTTTAAGGACAGGTCAGAAGGCAGGCGGGCCCACTCGTGGAACACGCCGCGGGCCATGGTGACATCGACCCACCCAGTGGACCCGTGGCGGGACCGTCTGGCGAGTCCCTACACCCGGTGCGGCTGTCGCCTGGCACAGACACTGGGAAAGGTCAGGAAGATGCCGTATGCTCCCGAAGTTTACTGGTTTTCGAGTTGGGGTCGGTTCCCACCAAATAAATATCAGGTGTGGCACGGACACCAGGGGCCCTGCAGCGGTGGGGACGCCCATGGTCGCAAGCAGTAGCGGAGCTAGAGGGATTTCCCAATGGCGGATCCAGGAGGTGACAAGAAGAGACATACTCTATCAAAACCATTACAAGCAATGGGTGACACTTTGCTAATCACGGATCAAGGAGGGGAGTAGTAAGTTTTGGATAGACGATTATAATAAACCACACGCAGTGGCGGAGCCAGGAGATTTTCTCACCGGCCCAATAATTGTATGAGCTTTCTCACTTAGGCTCCTCGGGATCCTGAAGAAAAACCCCTGGCGGCGCTTCGGGTCAAAATCCTTGCGGTAAGTATTGGTATTATGTAAGAATGACCCAATAGTAGGTATTTGTGACGCTGGGTGGGAAGGACAACCAGCCATGAAGAATAAATGATACCCACCCCTCATCATGCTCCTGGCTACTCCAACGGCTGCTTTGCATGTGCCTGTCAGTACATCAATTGGTATTTGGACCATTACAAATGATTAATACTTATTCATGCACAATTTAGCGGTGTAAAATACAAGCACAGTCCGACATAATTATATCCAATTTGCGCCCCTCCCATATTTTGTTCCTAACGTAGCCCTTTATAAAAATTTGACATTTTACGATTCCAAAGGTGTAGATTAGACCAGTAGGATTTGCTTGACCTATTCAGTTTTGAAGTCTGTCCAATAGATTCCGAGATTTTATGGGGAGGAGGGGGCGGATCCACCCCGTACAGATTATTGTCGGAAAGCGCCCTTCTGCAATAGGATCAAAGCACATCGTAGAGAAAACAATTCGCAGGCAAAGATGCAAAACACTTACATGTAAGACACTAAGCCTTTGGTTTCTTCCAAAAGAATGCCAAGTAAATGGCCTGCGCCATGACCTTGCGGTGTTTTTCGCCTTTGCCTTCATTCTCCTTGTCATGCCTCATTTTACATGCAATGCTTTTAGTATTTTTAAAGTTGCTCCTTCTCGCTACTTTGAGCACGTGTGCTCATGGGCGTCGCCACCGCGGGCATGGGGAGACGCGTTCGCCCAGGCTTGACGAAATTGAACAGCACGCCTAAAAACCCTCTCGTCCCCCCATCCCAAATGCATGGCCGCCCCCATGTGTGTGTTGCATAGCTGCTAGGTGTCTTTTTGAGGTTAGAAGATGCCCTTTTCATGCCGAGGAAGTGTCCTGTTACGGAGGTGTCTTGCTGTGAGAAATCGAAAAACTCCCAATATGTTATGAGGCGAATTGCAACTTCTGCCAAGGTTATTAACTCAGTACCCTTTCCTGCGATTGAGGACTGATGAAAGTTAGGATATATTTCTGGGCTGCGCACCGTGCCGAGGCTGTTTTCCATTTTCCGGCTGTTCGAGCTTCACGATTTAACTTCGTCCGCAAAATTTGCTTTGCTCTCTGCCATAAATCACGGCTGAATTCGGCTCTTGCAGCAAATATCAAGGTTCTTATAGCACAACAATATGCACATTGCAAGTCGCATTAGTACAATGGTACACTCCCCCTGCGGAACTCAATGAATAACCTGCGGAAATCATCCAATGATAATGTTCACACGACGGATGAACAACAAGCCCGATTTTAAACCTGCCACACTCATCCAAGTGATCGCATTACTGTGCGGGGCTGTCGCGCACCGCCAATGTTTCCACACGCTTTGTTTCCAGCATATATTCTATATTCCGTTTCATCTGGTAGTGCTTGGTCTACCAGGATCCAGGAGACGGTGACAGATCCAGTCCCGGCCATTTGGCCTTGGTGTGTGCCGGCCGACACCCGATCAGCGCCAGAGCTGGTGGGTCACGTGAGACAGCACACACGGCGCTCGGCCGCAGACACTCGGCCAGCGCCGGCCACAGCGACACAGCGCATTTGGCCTTGGTGTGTGCCGGCCGACACCCGATCAGCGCGAGAGCTGGTGGGTCACGTGAGACAGCACACACGGCGCTCGGCCGCAGACACTCGGCCAGCGCCGGCCACAGCGACACAGCGCATTTGGCCTTGGTGTGTGCCGGCCGACACCCGATCAGCGCCAGAGCTGGTGTGTCACGTGAGACAGCACACACGGCGCATTTGGCCGCAGACACTCGGCCAGCGCCGGCCACAGCGACACAGCGCATTTGGCCTTGGTGTGTGCCGGCCGACACCCGATCAGCGCGAGAGCTGGTGGGTCACGTGAGATAGCACACACGGCGCTCGGCCGCAGACACTCGGCCAGCGCCGGCCACAGCGACACAGCGCATTTGGCCTTGGGTGTGCCGGCCGACACCCGATCAGCGCCAGAGCTGGTGTGTCACGTGAGACAGCACACACGGCGCATTTGGCCTTGGTGTGTGCCGGCCGACACCCGATCAGCGCCAGAGCTGGTGGGTCACGTGAGACAGCACACGGCGCTCGGCCGACACTCGGCCGGCCGGCCACAGCGACACAGCGCATTTGGCCTTGGTGTGTGCCGGCCGACACCCGATCAGCGCCAGAGCTGGTGGGTCACGTGAGACAGCACACACGGCGCTTTGGCCGCAGACACTGGCCAGCGCCGGCCACAGCGACACAGCGCATTTGGCCTTGGTGTGTGCCGGCCGACACCCGATCAGCGCGAGAGCTGGTGGGTCACGTGAGACAGCACACACGGCGCTCGGCCGACACTCGGCCACAGCGACACAGCGCATTTGGCCTTGGTGTGTGCCGGCCGACACCCGATCAGCGCCAGAGCTGGTGTGTCACGTGAGACAGCACACACGGCGCTTTGGCCGCAGACACTCGGCCAGCGCCGGCCACAGCGACACAGCGCATTTGGCCTTGGTGTGTGCCGGCCGACACCCCATCAGCGCCAGAGCTGGTGTGTCACGTGAGACAGCACACACGGCGCTCGGCCGCAGACACTCGGCCAGCGCCGGCCACAGCGACACAGCGCATTTGGCCTTGGTGTGTGCCGGCCGACACCCGATCAGCGCCAGAGCTGGTGGGTCACGTGAGACAGCACACACGGCGCTCGGCCGACACCCCATCAGCGCCAGAGCTGGTGGGTCACGACAGCACACACGGCGCATTTGGCCTTGGTGTGTGCCGGCCGACACCCGATCAGCGCCAGAGCTGGTGTGTCACGTGAGACAGCACACACGGCGCTCGGCCATTTGGCCTTGGTGTGTGCCGGCCGACACCCGATCAGCGCCAGAGCTGGTGGGTCACGTGAGACAGCACACACGGCGCTCGGCCATTTGGCCTTGGGGTGCCGGCCGACACCCCATCAGCGCCAGAGCTGGTGGCACGTGAGACAGCGACACGGCGCTCGGCCGGCCATTTGGCCTTGGTGTGTGCCGGCCGACACCCGATCAGCGCCAGAGCTGGTGTGTCACGTGAGACAGCACACACGGCGCTCGGCCGCAGACACTCGGCCAGCGCCGGCCACAGCGACACAGCGCATTCAACAGCCGTAAGGCAATCGAATTTCTGGCTGGGTATAAATCATAGGTGGATAACAGTATTCACAGGTTAACAGCATATTCACAGGACTGTTTCCTAATGTCTCTAATGAACATTAACACGACCAAACCGAAATTTACATTTTAAGTTGTGAGTTAGAATCCGCAATTTTTGGCCCATTAGAAAATAATTAATTTATAGCACGCCAACTACGAGAAAAATGATCCACTAACACAAAGCAATGCCATATAAGATGGAAAGGGTTGAACGATGGAGTGGGATGTACGATGTGAAGAGATATACGATGGGAAGAGATGTACGATGTGAAGAGATGCACGACGTGAAGGGATGTACGATATGAGGGGATGCACTCAGAAGACTTACGACGAAACGAATCGCACGTGACGGAGGAATCGACACAGTAGTCGCAATAACCTAAGTTAAAAGCTAAATACGACATATATTTTAGAATACAGCCATGTTTTGCGCAGATCCTTTGCTTACACATATCGAGCAGTCGAGGTCAAAACGTTTTTAGGCAGCACAATGCAAGATAATAATGCAACATGATAACCAAAGCCTACCATTTGTGTGCCTCCATATAACACGCCTTCACAACCTTCACAACCCAAGAGGAAAATGAATGGTGAGGTAGGAGACAAATTGTGATGCTGGAAAGCTCACACAGGAAAAAGGAAAGATGTCTCATGTACAGGGAAAATTCCCCTATTCCTATGTCTCTACCTTGCATGTCATTCCACCTCCAAACAGCATATGGGACCCATCATGGTACACATGTACTTGCGCCGCGGAATCTGCGTGACACAAGTACCTAACGAGCGACGACACATCTCGGAAATCTTGAAACATTAGAGGAAACTGGTGTTAGTTGGTGGTCAGAGTAAGGCGGTTTATCGACCATATCTGGGCTAATTGCCTATATATATATATGTATATATATATATATATATATATATATATATATATATATATATATATATATATATATATATATATATATATATATCAGTCAAAGCGGTATAAATCATGTGTGAAAGGCACTGCCACATTTTTCTCAGCCGTTCGTGTGCTTGACGATCCATGGTCAGTTTAACTACGATGGAAGATGGGTGCGTTATGTTCAGCGAAAAATACTGTGTGTAGATGTTCATGTTTGCAAGTGATTTTCAGCAGTGGTTTAACTCCGATCATGTGGTCCGTTTATTGCAGCTACGAGAAAAAATAAACGCATCTACAGGCACAGGCATTATTTTTGTATCTTGATCCAGCCTACGCCACTGTATGGTCCAAATTTCCCTCGCTATGAAGCAAGCAGAGTCACTTGAGTTTGGATGTTTTCAGCTACTAATGCAGCTGCGAGATCAGCGCAACATGAAAAAAAAACAATGTGTCCTTGCAAAGGAAACTAGTAGGCTTTCACACGACCTGGCCTTTGAAGTCCGCCAATATTCGCCGTTCAACCTGCTGCTAGATGACAGTCCAATTTTTTTTTAAAGATGGCGGCTCCGTTCCAGATAAACAATACGCGTACCGTATTGCGTGATACTGTCTGAGCTTACTTCAGAGGAAGACAGATGGATCCTAGCGTACCAAAAGTATCAATTGTGCAAATATCAGAGTATATCGGCGATGAAAAGCGTTGTGCCACTGAGGGCGCAGCCGTACTAGATGCAGGACAGATTATTTATTGTGGTACGATTGGGAAAGAGCCAGGCAAGGTTACGGTGGAGGCACTCTGCATAAAATCCAGCCACCTACGCGAGAAGCCCCATGAGCTGCATGCTGTGGTGGAGTGTGGGCGATTATGGGTTAAGTGTTCATGCAGGGCTGGCCTCTCAGAAAGCTGCAAGCATTGCATTGATCTGCTACTATACCTAAACAGGTGAGGAAAGTGAAGGGTTGAGTGATTGTTATGATTGACAGAACTGTGTATAGATGTAATATGGAAACGACAAATTTGCTTTAGCCAGTAGGTTCTGACCCCTGATGACATCAGAATTTCCATCTATGCCTGGCATCATGCAAATGTGGAAGCCTTGCGGAATTATTGATGTTAGGAATATCTGATTCACCCACGTTGCTTTCATGGAACTGTTCATTCCGAATGCAAAATCATTTAATTATTGGTGCTAATTAAATTCATGAAAAACCTAACCTAAATTCAATTGAAATAAAAAACCTAACCTAACCTAATCAAACATAACCCATTCACTTGCTTCATGGAGATGAAATGGGTAAATTTCAGTTAGGCGTCATGAGCGGACATAATATCGGTGGCGCCGCTCTTGTGGTGGGTTTGTGAAGGAACACCACCAGAGTGGGCTTGCTATGATTATTGCTATATTCTAGTTTCTAGAGGCGGTGCAAGTAATTTCCAATGGTCAAATTTGAACAACATTGAAACAAGCTCCCTTGTGATGTGTAGTTCGTTTTATTATCAAATAATTTCACCCTGTCACTTTGCTCTTAAAGTGAAATGGGAGCAATTGGCCACTCAACATCTTGTAATAAACACGTATTATACATCTTCGGTGTGATGTGTTAACAATCTCCAATGTTCTTAACTAAACGAAAATCGAACGTGCAACATTTTTATATGATCTTGAATAACTTCCATGACGGTTGAACCATGTCACTTTTGCACTCAATTCCAGAATTTGTGACCCAGGTTATCACATGGTATTCCATTAAATTGTATATCAGATGTTCTACATTACCGAATTAATTTCCAATGGTATCAAATAAACGGGCATAAAATAAACTGCCTTCTGATGTCATACGCGTCTACTTTTATATATATGTAACCCTGTCATTTTTGCACTCAATTTCAGGATGTGTGTCTCGAATTATCACATTGTAATACTTTAAATTGTATATCAGATGTTCTACATTAGCGAATTCTTCAAATGGTCTAAAATAAAATGGCATAAAATCAGCTGCCTTCTGATGCCATCTTCGACTACTTTTATAGATAACCAACCCTGTCATTTTTGTACTCAATTCCAGGATTTCTGTTTCGAATTATCATAATGTATTCCTTTTAATTGCATATCAGATGTTCTACATTAGCGAATTAATTTCCAATTGTCTCAAATATACCGGCATAAAATCGGCTGCCTTCTGATGCCATATTCGACTACTTTCAACGATATGCAACCCTGCCATTTTTTACCTTTTAATGAAGCTTTCCGGCATTATTGAGGTTCTGGCATGGCTCGATGCACGTCAAGCGCCGACGGTTCCTGCCCAGATGATCAATAGGGCCGCCGAGCGGTGGCACGACAAAAAGTAAAGTTCCACCCTTCAACAATACCAAGCAACATCGACTCTGGGACGCCAAAATGGTGTAGGTGAAATTCACGGTTGTAGATGCATTCTTTCCATTAAACGCCCATAATCGTAACGTTCTTAAACAATATCAAGAAAACCTCTCGGGTTCAACCTCCAGTGGTGGCGGAACTCATGCCAGGCACATTGCCTTTCGCTTCAAATATGAAAATATACCTGTAACTTTGGCGTTGGGGCCCATTAACATTCAGGGAATGGTCCGCGGCCTCCAAGCGCGCCCCGCCATATTATGAATGTCGGGTGGTCGGGGACGGGCCGCGGGCAGCCGGGGCCCGCCGCCTATGGTGGAAAATAGTTCCAGAAAACAATACGCAAAGTAATAATATGCGCAATATATCACTGTAAGTGGCAATGAAATTGACGTCTGAAGGCAAGCTAACTTTCATAAATGCACTTCGCATCATATTTTATGGAGAAAGAGCCTCATAAATTGTAGCTATATTCTTCGCGCACACACTGGTGGACATCCGGGCGCGCTTGTCGCGGGCGCATATTTCAGAGTCCTGGGCATCAGGAACCTGCCTGTTTTCTTTCTTTTCTGGAGATCCCCGATGTCCGCATTAACATTGCGTCTGACGCCTAACGTGCACTTCAAGTTAATGTTTGAATTCTTGAATTTTTTTCTTCCCATGCAATGTTTATGAAGGCGGTGAACATGATATGACCACTCATTTCCTCTGCAATTACATACTTTTCAGTTGACAGGTGAAATAGGACAAAAAAGGGACTTAGAGTGAAGTAATATAGCATTAAAAATGTTCAAAAGAAATAAAAATGTAGCATAACCTAACATAACCTCCCATATCAGAACAATTACCCACTGATGTTGGATTGCCTAAAACCTACTGATGTTGAACATGTAATATTATTATGTCATCAAAGGAGTCTGCATCATCCACTAAGTCAGTACTAAGTGCTGTGATTTGAAATAGTGAATACCTTGCTTACATCAGCATGTGATTCCCTAAATAAATGTTAGAGGAAGAAGTTTCTAGGTGAGCTTCAACAAGTCCAGTCCATATATTTGTTCTCCAATTTGTGCTCAAGGGCTTCTTCGATATAAATGTGAAATACATTTTACCACATCCCATATGTGCACATAATTTACATACCAGCAATGCCTCAAGGTTGTTTAATTTTAGCTTCTGCATTACATGCTAAATTGTACATGTAGATAGGCAATTTAGCATTCTTTGTATGAAAGGAATATGGTTGAATTACATGCTGGGAACACCAATAATTATATGAATCATGAACCCATACGTACATACCAGAAAGGATATAATCATCCTTCTTGGATTGCTTCCTGCATGCCTTCATGTGCCTTAATGCTTTCTTGTCCATTTGCAGAATGTTGTGCCACTTTTTCGAAAGCAATTTATCTCTCGGGAAGCAATGGAAGCTGACTTCAGGTTCCTTCCTGTGTAATGACTTGCATTGTGGAACACAACAATACATATTGGGCTTGTTCACTTTATCCACCTTATCCATTATGTTCACAACTATGCAAGAACCCTCACACTCTCAAACTTCAAAGACCTGAAAAAGTATTTGCGTAACCTCAGTGCTACCCATTTCCATGTATGTCACTCTGGCTTGTTTGCAATCTTGTTTCCAAATTGTTTTTGGTAGCGCGCCAGATTTGCCACACTTTTATCTGCATTGGCCTCTATAGATAACTAGACAGACAACTCGACTTTTCAAAACGGTCCCGTCGGCGGCGCCGCATATGGGCAAAACGGCGGCGGTAAACTGGTAGGCATTGCGCAGTGTGTTGTACAACGGTGATGCTGGGGCGTTCTAGGTGGTGAAAAAGACTATATCCTGTTCAAATGATATATTCATATATGAAGTAAAAACTTTGCTTGATATATATATGCACATATCAAGCAAAAACCTCATCATTTATTTCCCATTAACCTTGCTCTCCGACCTGCCGCGTCCCTGCCGTTCATCCCACTCGCAGAGACAGATACCGAGGGCACAGGGGACATGTGCCCGCTCATGGCAAGGTGGCGCCCATCTTACCAGGAAGAGTGGACCTACAGTGAGGCTCGAGTGTAACCCTTTCCAATTTTCAGCTAAAGGCTCCAGATGAAAATGTTCCCCTTAGAATAAAATGTCCCTTAGTGCCCATTAGAATAGAAATAGAATGCCCCTTAGTGCCCCTTATAATTAAATTGATTGGGGATCACACTCCATAGGGTCCCATGTTAAATATTTAAATTATTGGCGGGGGGGGAGGGGTGTCAAAGCCAACATTGATGGGGCATTTGCCCCCGAAATTATGTAGAGCAACACCTCTGCCTGAGCGTCAACCCGTGCCCTGAGGATGGTCGCGCGGTCCGAGACAGATACCGATGGTCCGAGACAGATACCGAGGGCACGGGGACATGCCCGCTCATGGCAAGGTGGCGCCCATCTTACTAGGAAGAGTGGACCTACAGTGAGGCTCGAGTGTAACCCTTTCCAATTTTCAGCTAAAGGCTTCAGATGAAAATGTGCCCTTAGAATAAAATGTCCCTTAGTGCCCATTAGAATAGAAATAGAATGCCCCTTAGTTCCCCTTTTAATTAAATAATTTATTGGAAGAAAAATTTAAAAAGATAGAAAAAAAAAGGGTAGGGGGGGGGTTAATTGTTTCATTGTTATTAATTATTAATTTTATTAATTAATTATTATTGCATTATTTATTAATTGACAATTAATAGTTGACAATTAATTGACAATTATGACAATGCCCCCTCGAAATTATGTAGAGCAACACCTCTGCATGAGCGTCAACCCGTGCCCTGAGGATGGTCGTGCGGATTCAGGGATGGTCGGCGGATTCATGGACCCCATGAAATTTGGAACCCGCGCCCCTCGGGATGGCTCGAGTCCTACCCCTCATATTTTTCAGCTAGAAGTACACCTTCAGTGTGCTCAAGTGCACGCCCCCTCCCCCGCTAAACAGATTTCGGCCGAAGGTCGCCCCTTCAGGTATTTTCGCAGGGTGCACCTTCTAAGAAATGGCGTACCCGACAAATACCCATCCCCATGACAATTCCTGGATCCGCCCCTGATTATGATATAGGATGCAGACACAGTACACATATGCTGTTAACTACAAACATTCCCAGCGTTACTTCGCTTGCATTTATCGGGTATCCGGGGCCTTACCTCGCGCGTATAGGGGGAACCCCAAGGTTTTTGGTATTCCTTTCAAACCGGTGAACGGATCGCTCTGAGATTTTGAGTACCTCTGGGGCAACCTTTTGACGACTTTTGGAGAATTTTTTTGGGAGGTCATGTCAGGTCACGGAGTTATGAGGTCATAAAGGGGAGCACCTCCGACCAGTTTTCAACAAATACGTGATTATCGCACCTAAAATGACATTGTTGCCTACATCACTGGTATTATGTGATAAATACAGATGCCAGATGGGTTCCCATTGAAAATAATGTTCCAAAATGGTGACCTCGTTGACCTGGTTGACCTCGTTTGACATTTCGACATTTTTTAGCTGACCTACGGTAATTTTTTGCTGAATTCGAATTGGTCATTTTTACCTAGGGAACTTTAAACTTGAAATTGGAACCACTTTTCAAAAGTTGATATTTGGGTACGGCTTTGACCTCATTTGGTACATGACATATTGGTCCGATACATGTGTACATGTCGTTATGTTCGCAAGGTCCCATAAACATATTTCCGCCATTTGTGATATTTAGACAGTAGTTTCGATATAACGACGATTTTCTTAGAAAATACAAAAATCAATTTTAGACCTTTGACCTGACCTGAAGTCCCATTGACTTGAGGTTACTGAATTCAATCGAGATCTCGGCCATCTATAATTTGGTCTTTGTTCTTTTCTAACATGCACGGTTTCGATCCCAGGTCTCCCCCATATACGACCGAAGGTGGTAAATGCCGAATACTGGCGAGGGTTAATTCCATGGGGTACACATGCCGAATACGGCACAAAGGTGGCAAAATGTTGATGCAAGTTAGACACCTCAAAAACACAATTACAATATTTTACCAGGTGTTGCAACATTTCTATCTTTTTATCATGAACCCAGCAGCATTTTTCATCACTTTTTATCAAAATATATCAACAACTTTTCATTTTACAACATTTCATTCCAGGGCCAAAATGCATGCGAGCGGGCGGCGCGCTCGATATTGCGCCCATGTACCGCCGCTCCAGCCGGGACCGGCCGCAATAGGACGCGGAGCGTGCGGCGGACGGCACCAAAAGGAGTCTCAACTAGCCATAGAACTCTCCAGTTGGTTGGTTATCAGGGTTTTAGGGCGCATCAACTGCATTGGTTACTACAGCGCCCATGAGCGCCCATGAACTCTCCAGTGAATCATGGCAGTGCTACGGTGTTAGCGAACATCACAGCAGCTTTCAACACAAACACGGAATTCCTGTGCCGGATTCCAATGCAAATTGTGCATTGCAGTCTGGATTTGCAAATGCAGTCTTGCTTCATAATTGTCGTGATGCGTTTGGAGTCTTTAAACTTTACGTGCTGGCGAATTCTGCGTCACTCGAATCAAACTGCAGTCAGTACACATTCAGCCGAATAAATTCAACAGTTTCTTTACACCTTCGCTGCGTGGTTTCGCCATTTCGCAAAGTGGTTTCGCCATTTCGCTGGCGGCAATTTTTCTAGTGTTCGAATATTTATTTTCAACTTTTAAGCATTTACGTTACTCCATGACATATAATCTAGTTCAACTTAAGATTTCACGCACCGCATAGCGGCTACGAGCCATAACACAAAATATGCACAAATATATTCGGTTATATTTCCGCACTGTTGCCACGATCACGCGAGGTTCACATATAAATTTACCCGGCAAAGTATTCTCTATCAGATTATAAAATACATGCAGCTTAGAGTGGTTACCAGCTGAGATGAATCATACGCCTGCTACCTGTAGCTATTTTCTCGCCCCAGCCGACCTTGTAGACCTCGTAGACCTCGTTTTTCATTGGAGCCCAAAGTGCGGCCTGTGTTGAGGTACAGCGGGTGGATTAGAGTATCGCGCAAGTGTTTCTATTCCCTTGCTTTCAGCTCTTCGTTCACCTCCTTTGCACAGTGAGAGGTGTCGAGATCCAGCCAGAATAGAACACTATTTTTGGTATGCTGTTCTTCTAGGAGCTTACCTGATCTCTGTATTCAATCTTTGTATGCAATGCCATTGATTGCACTTCTGTAGCCGATGAATGGCTGGCTAATGCCGTTGATTGAAATCTCAGCCCAGACCAATGCCTTCGGGAAAGACGTCTTCTTGGTCTTGTGCTTTACGCCGGCGTCTGCGTTTTCTCTACCTTCTGTGCCCTCGTTAGCCTGCACTTTTTGTGCTTTGGAGGGCAAATAATGTTCATCAATTACTGTGATGATGTTTTTCGTAGCCTTCATGACGTCTGTCCCTAGGCAACCGCAATCAGTTCGACGTAGTTTCTCTTAGACATCAGCGGCTGCAGGTGCAGTCTCGCGGAGGCGGTACTTCAGTCTTGTTTCGCATTTGACGATTTGACGACTTTGAACTTCGAAGCAGCGTGAGTTCGTGAGTATCCAACTTTCTCAGCTAGGGCCCTTCTACAACACTTATATATTAGAGGAGGCATTTGTTTCGCATTTTATAACTGAACCAGGTTTCCTTTTAAGTGACTTCCCTTCGTCACATCTCTTCGTAATGTCCCATACCGTTGTTTCCGGAAGTTTTGCGTCAGAAAAGTGTTGTACCGCATATGATTTTTCTCTGGCGCCAATGTTCACAATAAAGTCGTCCAATTACTTGTCTGTGCTCGGCTTCTTTGAGACCTTCCATGACTGACCTGATTGGCACACTGACAACTGTTGGTACAACTAGCATGCAAACATATGCAAACATGCACTTAGCATGATTCCTTTTCATGTGACTCCACTCGTTCGAAAATTGTTGTAGTTCATTTTTGTGCGGATCTTTTTAGTTGTCGCTCTTTATTTCACAATTTAGATGTTGGTTATGAATGCTTCTGTACCAATGTATCTGTTGCGCGCATTAAAGTCGCCGGTTTGTACAGTTATATAGCTTCCATTGCGATAGTTGTAAGTACTAAATATATATACTTCAAAGGCAGTGGTGTGTTTTATGCGATTTTGGATAAGCCATTTCTCATCCATGGTTGACTTACGCCATGTCACCATCAATGTCTTTTGCATTTAACATGGCGCCGCATACAGTTCCCATTGTCTAAGGAACTCATAGCTAATGCGTGTATTTCTCCCTCTCCCAATCGATTTCATAAAACGTTGCCGGTGTTTAAAGTCCCAAATTCATTTCGTTGCTCACTTTGCTGTCAGGTAGTCTGAACGAACAATGCGTATTGCATTTTAAACACTGTCTATTTGCACACTTATTTTAAACACACCTGATGCTGAAAAAACGTCGTTCATCCTAATCTGAAATACACAAAAACACACTAGCACTCCGCCTGAACGGGAATGAGCATACATTTTTGGTGAATGTAGCTGATAAAAATCGTCAATTGAGATACTACAGATAAACATAAATATTCGAGATACGAAGATGAGGGAATTAATACATTATAACATATTCATGTACTTGGTTGTAAATTTGAGTAGGTTGCTCCTTATCAAACCGCAGTACACTCCAAGTAGACCAAACACTGCAGAGCTGTTATGTATCTTCCGATCATAAGTGAAAGCATATTGTATGCTTGCATGTTGTAGGTATTTACAGAATTCCCGTATTTCATGAAATACCGGCAATTGGCGCAATAATCCAGAGATCGTTTTCATGACGCCATCTGCCTGAAAACAAAAATGTTAGGCTTTCAATGAAATGTTCAGTGAAATGAAATCTGAAATGAGTCCTGTGCAAGCGAATATTGTAACCTGACTGAGACGACATGATTTGCCTAGGCATTTCATGAAGTGCCAAAGGAGAATGAGGCTCTCCGCTCTCCGGACATAGTTTCAATATTACCCTCTTCCTGAGCATCTGCGAGAAGTGTATGCACCCATGTTTTGGAGCTTGGTGCCTCCGGGAATATCCATGAAATGCCAAAACGATGCATGCGATTCAATTGTGTGCATGCCATGATGTCAATTGAAGGCTGTCCAGTGCCAGCACTTTTCTCCTCATTTAACATACCTCCTTCAACGTTAGCCGGCCTCCCCACCCCATACGAAACACCATTAATCCGCCCATGTGGTGTAGAGAAGTTGTGTTCAAGCTGGTCACGCCAGAGCTTCTCGTGGCTTGAGTGTTAGCTAGGGAGACCTGGTCTGGGTCCCGGATGAAAAGGCTGCTGCTACTGTGGTTATATTAACTGCACTTAACTGAATGTAAGAAAACGGCAAAAGCGGCGAGAGCCTCTGATTCATTCTGGTCGCTGTCAGCGACGAGCCACAATCCGACTGATCGCGGGAGGGAAGTGAGGGGAAGGAGTCTGTATCTCGCCTCCACAGGGCGGGGCCATACATGGCGACACATGGTGCAACAAAAGCGTACCCTACCACCTTATCAGCGCTGTCGGAGAGGCTTGAGAAGATCTGGTTGCCGATCCTGATCACATCCAGAGATCAAGCCGCGAAGCTGCCCGTCGAGTCAACCTCCCTACCCACCCACCCCAGCTGTCTCGTAGGTGCCTTTATCAGGGCATTTACGAGAAGCTCCACCCCTCGGGTGACGTAAGTCATCCAACCTACTAGTAGGTTCTCGTCGGACTAGCCGACAGCTCCCCTCTACAGGTAGGTTTGTTCGCCGGATTATCCGACCTAGCCTCTCCCACTTCCTTCGGCCCAGCAGCGCTCTCCCCCTAGCCCAGCGTCGTCGGAAAACCGAATTGTATCGGCGGCCAGTTCGTCAGTGTTTGCTTCCCATCCCTTCCTATAGGTTAGAGCCGGTCAGAGGTCCCTTCCTGGGTTACAGGATAGCGCTAACCTTCCGCGCCCGCCTATGACCGACTGATCCCATCCCTCCAACTCTGTGTCTTTCTTCACCTTTTTCACGACAGCTCTTTCACCCTTTTCCTTGTAGCACCCCGTTAGGGTGCCATTCTTGTTTGCACCCCTTATGGGTGCCCTTCTCACTTCACACCTCGCACACTCGCTCCCCACTCCCCTGCGCGGTACTCGCCCCGCCCCGATATTCCCGGCAGCCCCCAGCCCCTGAAGGGCGGTGGGCCCGGCCCTGGCCTCATGCCCGCCTGCCCCCTCCCCGCAACCCTCCGGAGGGGGAGTCACTCGTTATCATGACAAGAAAGGAGGGGACATGGGCGAGGACGTCTCCGTTCGCTATCGGGCAGGAGATCGACCGATGGACAGCGGAGTCGTCACAGCCAAGGTGCTTCGATCAGGGACCCTTCTAATCCGGGTGAGAGAGGCCCCCAGGCTAGGGCCCTGCTCAATATGAAACAATTTCTCGGTGTGAACACCATCACCGAGATCACCGACCGGCTTAACACGACCTATGTGACGGTCTATGCATCAGGTCGCGGCGACCTATCGGAGGAGGAGCTCCTGGCTGAGCTTGCCCCGCAGGGTGTGTACGAGGTGGAACGCCTCGGCCGCCGTCCAGGACTAGCCCAGGACAATGAACCCGCCCGCCCACATCATGGCGGGGTACTTGCGGATCTCACTCCGCCTGTGGACCCCGCCCCCGGCCCGCTGTGCTTTTTGCCAGAGGTACGGGAACCAGAGCAGGGTGTGCCGGGCTCAGATCCCAGTGAGTGGCCGCTGTGCCGAGGGGCACCCCACGGTACAAGCGACGAGCTCCGCTACGCGGCGTGCCAGGGGCCACACCCGGCCTCCTCTCCCTGATGTCCGGCCTGACTAGAGGTCAAGGACCGGCAACAGCGCCCCCTCGCCACACAACGCGGCCCTCTGTCCCCGACCCCACCAGCCGTGTGGACCCGGCCTCATCCACCCCCCCTGTGGCCGACCCCAGCCGAGACGGTCGCTCGCCCTCGCTCCCTCTCGGCCCGACCCTCCGAGCCCCCCCCCCCCGCCGGCCCCGCGCCCCGCCCACCGGGGCTCCTCCGACTACCGCCACCAGGCCGCCCCGCCCCGCTCACCGGGGCACCGGCCACCCCGACGCCGCCCCCTCAGGGCGGGCCGTCCCTGTTCCCCTCGCCACCGCTCTCTGACCTCCCGGGTCGGTCCCGACACTCGGTCCCCGAACCCGGACACCCCAGGGCTCCAGAGGTCTCCTCAATACCAGGGTCGTCCGACTCTTATGAGACGGACGACTCCGTCACACCCTCCCCGCCACACACACGTCTGCGATGGCGTGATTACCACCACCATTAATGCAAACACCCACCACTGAATTCTTGCTCCAATGGAATACGAGGTTTTTCAAATCTAATTGGGCAGAATTCAAGGAATATATCATAAAAAAGAAACCATTGATTGCCGCCGTTGAGGAGACCCGATGGCGCGACAATGACCCGTACAACTTTAACATCTTTGGCCACGTCCCCTACACACGTTGGTACCCCGGCCGTAATCACGTGCCGTGGTGGATCGACGAGTGTGAACGCGCCGTCGCCCTGTGGCGGTGGGCTGAGCGGAATTTTCGCAAAAATGTCACGACACAAAATATGTTAGAAGCCAGCGAGGCTAAAAACGTTGTCAGCAAATTATCCTAGCGGCCAAATAACGCTGCTAGCAACTGTATTCCGACTCATTCAATCGTTTTACCCCAATCTCCTAAATTTGGACCCAAATTCGCTCCTTTTCCAATGACAGATCCCCACACCGCGCATTCCCACAACTGACAATTAACTAACGCCACAACAGAACCCGCAGCCGTCGCGGAACACATCGCCACCCACTACGCTGACATTTCCTAAAATGCACAATACTCGCAACACACCATCACTTTCCTGCACAACACTCTCGTCACCTGTGACTTTACCTCGGACAACACTGAACCATATAATGCCCCCTTTACTCTCTATGAACTAATTTTATCCCTCTCCAAAGTAACCAACACTGCGACTGGTCCTGACCAATTGGCATATCTCTTCCTGCAAAATATATTCGACTCAGGAAAAGACAATCTCCTTTCGGCACTAAATCAGCTATGGACGAACGGCACCTTTCCTCTTCTTGGTCCACTAGTACTATCATTCCTATCGCTAAACCTCGCAAACCTCGCGACCTTCCCTAGCTATCGACCTATCTCTCTCACTAGTTGTGCCTTTAAAATCTTCGAGCGCATGACCAATGGACAAATCGAGTCCACCTCGAAACCAACGAAATTCTCTTCCCTTTCAAAGCGGCTTTCGGCCCGAAACAGTACCGCCGGCAACCTCATCCAAATAGTTGACTCGATACAGCGCGGTTTCATGAGACAAAAAAACATGAAACCGTCGCACTTTCTCGACTTAAAATCCGCATTCGTGAAGTACACAGTTCGGCCCTCGGAATAAATTACATTGTATTGGCATCGGGCGGATGCCGAAATTTATCACCAACTTTCTCCCTAATAGAACATTCACCGTCCGCTGCGGCAACATCCATTGTCGGCCCAAAACTTGATCAGGCGTCCCAGGCGCGTGATATCCCCACCTCTTTCTTATCATGATCAATGATGCTCTCGCTGACCTCCACAACATGCCCCTGCCTAAAATACTCCTTTACGCCGATGATTTGGCATATGGTGCACGCACCCATCGGCGACTAGCTTTTCTGCGCGCGCCATAAATCAATTGATTCCTGGCGCTCCCTCTGGGGCTGCAAATCTCCCCGCCTAATCCGTCCATGTTTCTCCTGGCTCCCTCGTCATCACCTCTTACACCGCTCCGTTATCCGACCAATTATCCCTCCCAACCACCTTCACCTATCTTGGCTCACTAGTTGTACTGGACGAACGGCACCTTTCCTCTTCTTGGTCCACTAGTACTATCATTCCTATCGCTAAACCTCGCAAACCTCGAGCTATCGCCCCATTTCTCTTACTAGCTGTGCCTCTAAAACCTTCGAGCGCATGGTCAATGGACGAATAAGAGTCTACCTACAAAACAACGAAATTATCTCTCCCTTTCAAAGCAGCTTTCGATCCAGACGGAGCACCATTGACAACCTCATCCAAATTATTGACTCTATACAGCGCCGTTTCTTGAGAAAAAAAACATGAAACCGTCGCATTCTTGCTCGATTTACAATCCGCATTTAATAAAGTGCACAGTTCTGCCCTCCGGATCAAATTGCACCGAATTGGCATCAAGGGCAGAATGGCCACATTTCTCACGAACTTTCTCGCTAACAGAACATTCACTGTCCGCTGCGGCAACATCCACTCTCGGCCCCACAAACTTTACCAAGGCATCCCACAAGGCAGCGTTTTATCCCCCACCCCTTCCTTATCATGATCAGTGACGCTCTCGCTGTCATCTACAAAATTTTCCCTTGTCTAAAATACTCCACGCCGACGATCTGGCCATTTGGTGCACACACCGATCGGCAGATAGAGCAAAGCATCTCATGCAGCGCGCCATGGATCAAATTGATTCCTGGTGCTCCCTTTGGGGACTGCAGATTTCCCCCGCGAAAGCCTTCACAATGCTTTTATCCAGGCTCCACACGTACATTCCACCTCTTACCCCGCTACACTATTGCGACCAGATTATCCCTCACCAAACCACCTTCACCTATATTGGCATCGTCCTAGACAAAGAACTCGGCCTCCATATTGCTTGTCTGAAACAACGCTACGCTAAGCGCCTAAATATCCTGCGCTGCATATCCGGTCGTGACTGGGGTGCAGACATGGTTACCCTCGCCAAAATGTGTATTGCTCTGATTCACTCAATCCTGGAATACAACGCGTTTATCTTCGATCATATATCTCCCTCACACATCACAGCACTTGAACGCATACAAAGTCACGCCTTCCGCCTCATCACCGGAGCCCACTGCACCACGCCTAGCCTCCGGGCCGAGGCCCACCTCCCTAGTTTACAACACCGCAGAACACTCCAACTAGTTAGATACCACTTTCGGACCACACCACAGCACAATCATCCCGCCACTCTCGCACTCTCTACCCCCCTCCTCTCGTTCGGCGTACCTATAATAGAAATATACACAATATTGCCATACATCTGAACCATGTCCTTACATTCGCACTGAAATTCCCCGAGGTAATCCCGACAAATTGCCACCTTACTCCCATTTTGGCACATAAAGCACCCCAAACTCGAGTATCTGTTTCGGCAAAACAAAAAATTACTTTCCGCCATGGACACTAAACTGATATTTTTCTAAAATCAAGCGGTGAACCCCCAACACACATATTTTTACACTGACGGCTCCCGTGCCACAGACGGTACGGGCGCCGCCTGGTGCGGTGGACGCAATACTGGCCAAACAATATTAACACCTCACCATTCGGTTTAGACGCCAGAGTTAGTGGCAATCCTAACCTGCCTACAACACATTATTCAACACATCACTACACTCATCATCATCTGTACTGACTCACGCTCATCCATTGACGCTCTCGCAGCCATATACAACACCTCACACCACACACTCAACGCTATCCGTCAATTCTACCACACCCATCACGCTCACCTCCAACTCGGCATTCCGGGCAACGAACGGGCGGATGAGCTCGCCCGTCAAGCGATCGTCCCTCACCCCACCAACCGGTCCCCCCCCACCAACCGGTCCCCCGTCAGTGACCTTTTATCCCTCACAAACAGTCTATACACAAAATTTCCGCAGGCATGCTAAAATCATAACAACACACATTTACATCACATTAAATCCCTTCCCTCCAAATGGCCCTCTTTCCAACAACACACGCGCACACGAGGTGCTTCTTGCCGGCTTCGACTCGGACACACCAAGCTCACCCATGATTTCCTCCTCCGCCGACTTCTCCATCGAAGTCTGACTGTTGAACATTTTTTGCTTATCTGTCCTGCATATTACATACAGCATCGCCCCCTTCTTTCTTACATCGCCCAACTTCGCCTTCCCCTTTCGCTACGAATCCTTCTCGGTGACGAGCACCCGGAGCTCCTTGAGCTAATATTTACCTTTCTACACAACCGAACTAGACCAAGCCATTTGAAGCCAAACGCCGTCATCCTCTCCGCTGTCGTAAGCCACTATATGGGTTATTTCGCGCCAGGTAGACAAGGACCGATCTACTTTGGGCAAAACCAACGGTTTTCCCTGTAGATTGCACTTCGGATTTTACCTTCTGGTTTTCAAAGCAGCTTGGTTTTTCAACTTCTCAGGTTTTTCCAAGCTCTAACTTAAACATACACCTACACATTCAAGGTCGGGCCTAACGCCCACGGCTCGCCCTGGGCGCCGAGCCTCCGCTTCGTTCCAGGTCGCAGGTGGGAGGCTATGAGGCTGTCAACCTTCCAAATGTTCGACTATATGATATGTATGCATGTATGTATGTTTGCATGTGTACCTGTATGCGATGTATGCACCGGCCCTTTACGCCACGTTCTTTGTTTGCCGGCGTCTCCCATCTTTCCTCTCTTGCTTGTTTTTGTCACCGGATGTCGCATAAGCCGGTTTTACGCAACCCTTTCACTAACGTAACAAATCGCTAGCGAATGGCATTTTGCCACTGCTAAAGAAAAAAAAACAGACAAAAATCAGCGCTGCCGACCGGCGCCGCTCGCCGTGGCTGAAATATTCGCCTGGGGACTGGGTCGGTGACAGGATCCCGACCACGCCCGGGGACTGGGTCGGTGACAGGATCCCGACCACGCCGGGGACTGGGTCGGTGACAGGATCCCGACCAGTCAGAACACATGCACATATCGGTACAGCGATACTTCTGTCACCTGATTTGCCACTAAAGCTACAACCAGGAAATACTTCGCTACAATGAGTCTACGGTGGAGAAGCGCACACTCGCCATCATCCCTCAGTCAGCGGAGATTGGTGAACTTACCGTCACGGCTGTCTCGTGGCGACTCGCGTGGCTCGAGATCGATGTGGTGCATTCCATCCTGCGGTGGCATGAACGTGCATCGCACTACCACAATCCGACTTGAACGAACGTTAAGAGTACTTTAGACACAATATTATGATGAGCATATGGCATTGTGAACGAAGACAGGACATGAAACGTAAATTAACGTACACACGTAAAGTAATCAAAGTTCCAGGAACGTCACGATCTGACCCGATAGTGTCGAGTAACTCGCTGTCAACTTGCCAGACATACACACTAAAATATACTTAGCCGGGTATTTTCTCGTTCATAATTCTACGAAATCGCATGCGCTGTAGAGCTTCCTGCATAATCCTTCTACGTTAAAATAAATGTGTAAATATTTCTAGATTGATTTACAAGCAACATGTATCCGCGGGCATTCCGTGCAATCCCTCGGGGTGCACCGGTATTTCCTGTAATTCCTAGCCGTATCCTGAAGACATGCTATCATTCAGTTTACGGCATCTTTCTGTACGCCACAGGGCACATGGTGACCTGTGGAACATTTCCAGACAAGAGGTGTGATGAGAACGATCGTTGGATTATTACACCATGTGCGGCCTTTTCATGAAACACCTAGCCATTTCGTGAAATGCCAGCTTCCAGGAAGTGCTTACGACGTTGCATGTTCTATCACACGCCGTGAATGTTTTAGTGATAACCACGAGTGGTACCTCTGTCTCTCTCTCTATCTCCCTCTCTGTCTCTCTCTCTGTCTCCCTCTC